>JAUCMS010000049.1:10122667-10137463 GCA_032357445.1 Enteromius radiatus | reverse complement strand
AGCCTGTTCCATTTATGTGTTCTCCGAATGCTTAAGAGGAGCCTCGCCTAGCCTCTGAAGGAAGTGACTTGGAAGGATCTGTCCTGCCAAGGACGCATCCTTGACATTGAGAAACACCTCCTATGTACGGCCTGCAGCTTTAACTGCAATGACACTGTTAATGAACAATTATTTTATTCTTATCAACATTAGCAAGTTACATTTGTTTTCATTATTACAAGTTAATTTGTAAACACGACAGTCCAAGTGTCTGAGGTCATTATGTCTGTAATGAGAATGACTGTCATTGCATTTAAACTGGACAATAAGTTCATAGCAGGTAGAACAATAGGCTGTTTGTTTACATCTAGAGAGTTGCTTTGGGAAACCCCTGGAAGCCTCGAAACTTTCCAGCTGAATGTCAACACTCTGAAATAGAAGAATGTCTCACATACACATACATTTAAGAGAAGTTATGAGAATTTGCTTCCGTAAACAAAACAATACACTGGAATGGCACTTTAGAGTGAGGAAACACAACACAAACAGCAATGAGGAACATTTCTAACGTCTTGTTTTAAAATCTTGTAATGCTTTTTGGCATATTAATTAAAAATACTGTCTTTAATTTTTTTCCCTTGTGTTGTTCCAAACTCATGATACCTTACTTCAATACAAGGTAATATATTTTTGATGAAATCTGAGAGCTTTCTGACCCTGCATAGACAGCAACAATAAATTCAAGGCCAAGAAGAGTAGTAAGGCACTCACAGAGGAATTAGTTCAATCCATCCAGGCTCTTACAACAGCTACTACCGCACAGACTCAAGCTGCCACTCCACCGACTCCTCCTCTGCTTCCAGCGGTGTCCGCTGTCATCAATCCTGCCCGCCTGGCGCTTCCTGAAAAATACAACGGCGCTCCACGTAAATGTGATGGCTTCTTGTTACAAAGCGAGATATTTATGAACCAACAACCAAGCTGTTTCACTACTGATGACTCCAAAGTGTCTCTGATCGCCTCTTTGCTCACGGGGAAAGCTCTTGCCTGTGTAACAGTGCTGTGGAGAGGGCGCAGCATGGCTTTCCCTTCATATGTGAGTTTTCTTTGTCAATTCAGAGAGGTATTCGACCACACAGTGGATGGAAGGGACGCTAAAGATGAACTGTTGAGTCTGTAACAAGGAAATTCCACAGCCACGGATTATACTATGACCTTTCGAATGCTCGCCGCTCAAACAGGCTGGGACAGCGATCCTCTAAATTCAATGTATCGTCGTGGGCTCAGAGAGGAGCTGCAAACCGAACTCACCAGCTGTGACAAAGACAAAACCCTGGAGCAATTTATGGATCTCGCCATTCGAACGGACCACCTGCTCCGCTCTCGTACGCCTTCTAACACTTATTCGACTGAACCCATGCAAATAGGAGCCACACACCTGACTCAGGAGGAGAGAGATCGCAGGAGGGATGACAATTTGCGCATGTACTGCGGGTTGGCTGGTCACATCAGGGCCAACTGTCCCACTCGTACGCCATGCTCCAAGACTTACCGGGTGAGTGTTACATCATTGTCCTCAGTTATGAAGATTGATGCATGTCTGATATTTCAAGATCAAGTTATTCAAACTAAAGCCTTTATTGTTTCCGGGTGCTGCTGGAAACTTTGTGGATTTGGATTTTGCCTCTAAACATTGTCTCCTCTTGTTACATGCTCACCCACGGTGTCTGTGACAGCCCTTGACGGCTGACCCATAGGGTCCGGGAGAATTACTCAAAGAACCCTAGAGATCACCTTCATCACAAGCTCACTCCACTCCAGAAAAATCAGCCTGCACGTCTTCAATTCCCCGGATCATCCTCTCATACTTGGACTACCTTGACTTGAGCATACTCAGACTACCTTGGCTTGGGCCCCATCATTTCCTGGAAGACACATCAAATCACGCAATGGTCACAGTCTTGTCAAAAGCAGCAGAAAAAAATCATTCGCAATGTACACACCACCTCTGACGAACCCTCTGACATCATCACTTTGCCACCACAATAGCACGACCTGCTCAAAGCCTTCAGTAAGGAAGAGGCCACCCAACTTCCACCACACCGCTCCACAGACTATGCTATTGATCTCTTACCTGGAACTATACCTCCACGGGGCAGAGTATTTCCCCTTTCACAACCAGAGACATTATGCATGAGTCAATACATCAAGGAGGAACTGGCTAAAGGCTTTATAAAACCATCCACATCACCAGCATCAGCGGGTTTCTTCTTTGTTAAGAAAAAAGATGGAGGACTAAGGCCGTGCATTGATTACCGGACTCCCAATGATATCACTGTAAAGCAGGGGTGGGGAACCCTGGTTCTTGAGGGCCGCAGTCATCTACGTTGTTCATACATCTCTGCTTCAGAACACCTGACTCAAATCAAATGGATACAACAGCCAATGAAGTTCTGCACAATCACTAGTTAATTTGAATCAGGTGTGTTTGTGCAGGGAAACATGGAAACCTTGCAGGATGAGGGCCAAGGTTCCCCACCCCTGCTGTAAAGTATAAATACCCTCTACCTCTGGTTCCTGCAGCCCTGGAACAACTCCGCTCTGCCCTCTACTTTACCAAACTGGACCTGCGCAGTGCGTATAACCTCATCCGCGAAGGAGGTGAGTGGAAGACAGCGTTCTCTACCACAAATGGGCACTATGAATATCTTGTTATGCCCTTCGGCCTTTCCAACAGTCCCTCTGTGTTCCAAGCACTAGTTAATGAGGTCTTTCGGAGTATGCTCAACCAATTCTTCATTATGTACATTGTTGACATCCTGATTTATTCAGAGGATCTTCAGTCGCACAGACAACACGTCAGAGCGGTTCTCCACAAACTGATCCAGAATAGACTCTATGCCAAACAATCCAAATGTGCCTTCCATCAGACCAAAGTAAATTTCCTGGGTTATGCCATTAGTGCAGAAGGAGTTGCCATGGATGACAAGAAAGTAAGCTCCGTAGTCAACTGGCCAAAACCCCAAACTCTGAAGGAACTTCAAAGGTTTCTCGGGTTCGCTAACTTCTACAGGAAATTCATCTGCAACTTCAGTAAAAATTGCTGCTCCCCTGACTAACATGACCCGTAAAGGGACCAATCGATTGCCCTGGGACATGGACAGTGAGAATGCCTTTGAGGAACTCAAACTGAGATTTACTACTGCACCCATTCTTAGACACCCAGACCCAGAAAGACAATTCATTTTAGAAGTCGATGCCTCCAACATGGGAATTGGTGCCATTCTCTCTCAACGGCAAGGCGAACCAGTGAAGCTCTTTCCGTGTGCTTTCTACTCCCGTAAGTTCCCATGTAAGCTACTCAACCTGAGACGATTCTGCCTCCTCCTATCATTATCGCTCCAGTACTATGGGACATCATGAGGGAAATCACCGAAGCCCAGTCTAATGACCCAACACCACCTGAATGCCCCCCTGGGAAAGAGTATGTACCCGAACCTCTTCATGACCGACTCGTTCACTTAATACAGGACAACCACAGTGCTGGTCATCCAGGCATACTCACCACTCAAGAACTTACCTCTAATTAGTTCTGGTGGTCTACACTGCTTTCCAACGTGATGAAATTTGTAACATCTCCAAATCCTCCTGTCAGTGACAACCCTTACCTGTGCCACAACGACTATGGTCGCACATCGCTGTCGACTTTGTGATGGATTTACCCACCTCTAACGGCTACACCACTGTCCTGACCATCGTCGATAGGTTCTCCAAGGCCTGTCGATTCGTACCGCTGGCCAAACTACCCACTGCCTGGGAGACAGCACAAATAATGATGAATCAAGTCTTTCGTTATTACGGCTTATACCAGATGACATTGTGTCGGATAGAGGTCCCAAGTTTCGATCACGAGTTTGGAAAGCCTTTTGCACCCAACTGAATATCAACGTGCCTCTGATTTATCTGTTGAACTGTGTACCGACTTCTGCCTGCCTGACTACTCTTACGAATGGATCTTAATGTCTCTGAGGATTTTTCACAATATATATATCACTTAAACATAGAGAATTTGTTCATAAAACCTCCTAAACTTTAGCATTTAATTGATTTTTTACTTTGAAATTGTCCTAAATTATATTATGGTGACTAAATGATGACATAATTTTTATCTCGAGTTAAATTTAGGTGAACTTGCCCGCTACAAAACAAACAACATTGCTTTACTGTAGACACCCATTTGATCCATTGTCTAGTACACTCAACATGATCTGATTACTTGTAATTCTCTTGGCATTAAGCTCTAACGACTGACTCATGTTTCATTCTCAGATCATTTCATTATCTTCTTGTGCATGTAAAAATAAAAAACTGGAGCTGTGTTCAGCCTTATTTGATCCGGCTCTGGAAAAATTTGCAAAAAATGTGAAGAGGGCTGCATCTTCTCTACTTGACTTTGTGCCACTTACTCATCTTGGTGTTAATGATTTCTACATCAGTCAGTTGCTTTCCACGTCGCTCACTCAGACACAGAAAGAGAGAATAATGCTGTTGCCAGGTTTTTGCAAAATCTCTGCGTCAGGATGTTACCTTAAAAATGCTGTCTAGGTAGGTTTTTAAACAGAGCTTTAACCTTAACAATCAGAAAATAACAAGCAACTGTCCACCTGAATCCAAGTGAGAAGCCACAGCTTTTAAAATCTGTGTGTAAACTGAATATTTTCCACATATGTGACAGAAAATAAACATATACCGAGGCGAGGACCCCAATGTGACTTCTCGTTCAATCAGACAGCGTCTGCGAGCACCTGGAGGCTGTGCTATTTTTACTGCTCCTGACTAGAGTTGCTTTGTTCTTCTGAATAGAGAAGGCGAGGTACATTTATATCTCTCTCTCTTTCTATGCCCTGCAGCACTGTGACATTAGAATGATCAGTAATAAAGTAGTGTGACTCAGGCCTGTGTGTGTGCATTTAGGAATGAACTGTACTTCAAAAAAACAAACGCAAACATGATTAGCTGTGTTTCAATTCAAAGATTCGAATCAAACTTGGAATATAGCGTATGTAAATAAAGCACCGTTTCCATCCAAAGAGTCAAAGAGAACAAAAACAGCACTTCCTGGTAAACTGTGGTGCTAAATATCAATAAGAATATAGGAGAAGGCACTAATAATATTTCATATTTCAATATTATTGTTATAGGCAAATTAGTCTATAGACTTTGCTTATCCATTTTATATTGATTTGTCACGTCAAAAAAAGTTGTAACTCAGGTGTTAAATATGCACAGATCAAGAACCATTTACAAGCTGTAACAGTTTTGTTGGATTTTAATGTGAGAGGAAAACAGGGAATGAAATGACTATGTATTATAGTTGAATATTTAGATCCTAAACAGTGGTTAAATAAAGTTAAATTGCCTAAATGATGGATTTGTTTCTCACAAAAATGCAGCTTTTCACATTACAAGGTGCTATTTAATGAACTGGACTGTGTGGATTATTGTGATGTTTTTATTAGCTGTTTGGACTCTCATTCTGATGGCACCCATTCACTGCAGAGGATCATTGGTGAGCAAGTGATGTTGTGCTAAATTTGTCCAAATCTGTTTCGATGACGAAACAAACTCAAATTTTAGTTTTGGGGTTAACCTTTCCGTTAAAAGCTTTGTTTTGACATGACACAATGAGCGGGATTTCAAACATATGAGGCATTAAAGCAAACAGAAGTCTTATTCGAAGTGCATTACGTTCTGTTCCTGGAACACTTGTTCACGCCTGGAACACTTCCATGTTCTGAAAGTATTTTAAAGCCTCCGCTTTTTTCTCTCTTACTATTCTTGAGTCTGTTATTGATCAGCTGAGATGTTTTACTGCGTGTGTCATAATGTGACCCACTATATTACCGGCACACAGCTGTGAGTCTAGGAATTCTAACATTTTCCACCGTCATCAGCATCATTGCCATCATCATCAGCGAGGGGGTGGGGCTTACCTGGTACCCACAGTGCACATATATTAGATTAGTGTCAGTGCTCTTATGCGAAACAGCCTGTGTCCTAAGAGTGTGTGTGTTTGTGTGTGTCTGCTGGTGTTTGTGTGTGTGTGTGTGTGCGCGCTGGTGTTTGTGGGATATATTAAGAAATGTGTTGGTCAGCAAGGAATTTTTGTCAGGAATCCAGGAAGCACCTGCATCTGTGACTACAGCAAAAAACTCATGTGGGTTCCATTGTGATGATTTTTTTTTATCCTATAACACACATACATCAGGAAGGTATTTTATACACACGCACACACATACACACACAGGCTGCGGAAAGGGTATGACTCACACAGAAAGAAGCAAATCAGGGGTTTTTAAAATGAGACAAACCCTTACATACTACAGTACCGTACCATGTAATTTTCAAATATCCAATATTTAAATCATTATCATATGTGATCCTGGATCACAAAAGCAGTCATAAGGGTTTTGAAACTGAGATTTCTACATCAACCTTTATACAATAAATAAGCTTTCCATTAATGTATGGTTTGTTAGGATAGGACAATATTTGGTTGAGATACGACTATTTAAAAATCTGGAAGAGGTGGCTAATTTGTGCAAATTCATACAACCTCACTCGTGCAAATTCATAAGATTTTTGCTAAATCGCATGTATTTTACGGGTTGCCAATTCGTATGAATTTGTAAAAATGACCTACACCTAAAACCTACCCATCACTGGAGTTTTAGACAAATTGTACAAAATTTACAAAAATACTGTTTGTTGTACTGTTTAATATAACTAATTATGCATACATGTATACATTCATAAATTCACAAAAAGTAGTAACACATTTTTATTTGTTATTTATTAAAACTATATTAAAATATGTCAAATATAATATATTTTATGTATTTAAATATAATCTGTATCCTAGGTGATTTATGATGATATCATAATAACAAATAATAATATTTAACTGTATTTAATAATTGTAATGAAAAATAATAAAAGTTTATATATGTTAAAAATAAATAAATAAAATGAATTCTACATTTTCAATTATTTTAAATATATGAATATATTTGTTGTGTCGTTATTATAACAAAAACTATTCAAACTTTTATTTTTTTATTTTTAATTTATATAAAAGGACGTGAAAATATTATATTAAGAACTTAAACGTAAAAATATAAATGCTTAAACTGTAAAAAAAAAACAAAAAAAGTGGGCCTTTAAATTACTTACAAACTAAAATAAACTATAGTTAAATTAAATTAAATTTTATACTTAAAGTCTGAATAGAAATATATATAACTAATAAACTAATACAAATGGCAAAAGCAAATAATATATTTAGAAGTGTACATCCAGTGTATATCTTGTTTTATTTTAACAATTTATTATATATGCCTTGATTGTATTAAACCTTCTAGACTTCATATATATTTTTTTTCCCCATAATGACTTCACAATCCTGTTACAGGGAAGTCATCCAGACATTCAATTGATCCTCCTCATTCAAGCACCCACTCCTGTGGGCCACATGCACATAGTAACATACAATTACACACAATCTTCAGCTCTCATTCATTTTGTCAATGCTAGGTTGGAGTGTGAGGGCGAGAGGGCTGTGTGTGTCACCCCAACACACTGTGATGTCATCAGCTCAGAGATTACACAGGGCCATATGGGTGACGGCCTGCCACAGTAATCCTCCAGCAGCCTGCTCTTCCTGTCACACACAAACACACAGACACACTCACTCTCTCCTCTCCACGGGGTGCATTCAGGGAAACGATGGGCCCACACCAGTGAAAACCATTGCTCATATAAACCAACAAGACAATATTTTGATTATATTCCACAGTGTATGTGTACTATGAGCAAAAAGAAACATATCTTGTTGTGTATTTCCATTGCTGGTATGGGTTGTGACGTATAATCACATTAGAGGTCATGGGATTATGAAGAACGGATATAGGACAGGTGGATAGAGAGAAGCGGAAGTTTATTATGCATTGCTTACTATTCACTAGCACTGCCAAGACAATATTATTCATTGTTTTGATGTCTAAATTCAACATAGCACATGTACACTGTAAAAAATGCCTTGAATTTAATGGTAAAAGACTGTAAAAATGATACAGTAAAAACCTATTAATAGGTTGACAGTAAAATTCTCCTACAGTGAAAAACTATTGGTCATTACGTGTAAGTTTTCGTATTTTAGTTGGTATATTAACATTATATCAGTTAAACAATTACAGTATTTATATGTAGACTTAAGTTAAATCTGTAAAACCTAAAATGTTGCTACTGTATTTTTTTACAGTAAATTTTTTTTCACAGAGATATCTATTTGATGTCTGCCTTTACATCTGCAAGATGTGTTGTGTTAATCTGCAATAGTACCTCTGTAGTACATTTCAAGATGTCAAATAGACGTTAATCAGAAGATGTTTAACCTATGATTTAGAACGTATGTAAAACTAACATCTTAAAGACGTCTCTCAGATGTTTGTACACGGATAGCAGATCAAGCGATCTTTAACAGACATTTTGCAAAGATGCCTGTGCTACATGTGTGTATTTACCCTATTCTTTCTTTTAGGTTAACAGCAAAGTTCTAACCCATAACACCTCTAAATATTTTCGAGATTATTTCCAGGAAAAAGCATCTGAATGACAAGAAAATGACACAATATGTGCAGCACGGTGATGATGAGCTGGTGATTTCGATGTTAAGTATTCGCTTCTGTCGCTGTTTCAGAGGCGGGTCAACAGAATGTGGGCGCGCTCCCATGTCGACATGTCCATATATGGTTCGTGACGTCGAGCTCCGGAGGTTCCATTCATATAAAAGCGATCGGACGGAATCCCCTCGGAGGAAATGTAGACTCAGGCTCAGCACACAGGGCTTAGTAGGCAATCTACACCCCTGAAACATCCACATCCCTGCTACAAGCATTTCACTTTGTAACTCCAACATGAAGGTCTCCAGCATAGACTGTCGCCGCCTGAGGAAGATCATAAGGAAGGAGTGTGGAAATTGTCTGATTGTGGACTGTAGACCGTATTTCTCGTTCTCCAGCTCCAGTATCAGAGGCTCCGTCAATGTCAACTTGAATTCAGTGGTGGTCCGGAGGTCCCGCGGCGGTCCGGTGCCTCTGCAGTTCGTCATCCCGGATGAGAAAGCGCTGTTTCGGCTGCGCGATGGCAGCATCTCCGCCGTCGTGGCTCTGGATGACCGCACACCTCATTTACAAAAACTGAAAAAAGACAGTATTGCTCAGATTGTCATTAATAGTTTATCGCACTTGGCGACTAGCGCGAGCATCTGCTTCCTGAAAGGTGAGTAAAGATTACTCGGTCTTTTTTTGTTTGAAAGTTTTCTCAAGAGGAAATGTTTAAGGTCTAATATTATAAACATTTTTAGGTCTCGCTTTTTAGTTTTGTTTACGTTTAGAATGATGATTCCAGGACAAAGCAAATAAAGAATTTGATGTCTGACATGGTTTGGATGTTTATGTTTAGACCAAAATTCTATCTATTTTAGATTTCTTTACACGTGTCTCAAATGATCATTAATTCTAGGAATTATTACATTTTTGGAAGAATTCCATTTTAAAGAGTAAACTGATATAAGCTACTCATAATGGGCTATGCATGGGTAAATAAATGTGTATGTGTAGGTTAAAATGTGTGTGTTAAAATAAAATTTAATTGGCTATTAGACTTAGCTTTCTCTCCCTCCCTCTCTCTCTCTCTTTCTCTCTCAATACAGTTGAATTTTTATTCAATTCAAATTTAATGCATTTTGTAATGTAATGGCGATTTATATTTTATTATAATAATGAGTGTATATATATATATATACTGAAATAGCATTAGTATGTAGTTTGCTGTAGCAGATCAGGGCTTTGTCTGGTTTTCAAGAGATAAATTCTCTTTGTGCGTCAAAGGACGGATGAGTCAGAGAGAGAAGTATGAGAACCAGCACAGTAATATTTATAGCCTTATATCTTATTTTTACTCCTTTCAGCGATAGCATTGCATTCAAATATACAGGGATTTCTAAATTAAGTGATTCAGTTTGTTATAAATGACATGGTGAGTTGAACTGGAAGATTTTAATGACTGAAAGTCAATTTGTTGAGCTCTCCCTCTGTTGGTGGGATTTTCTTCTTGCCTCTCACACTCTGAACTGCATCACATGAAGCTCTTGATAAGGTGAACGACTCAACAATCCTTGACGACTCATAATAACGGCGCATTTCTCATTCCAGGTGGCTACGAGAACTTCCATTCCCATTACCCCGAGCTTTGCACTGAACCCAAGTCTGTGGATGTGAGTGAAGAGAAAAGTGAAAGAGGCGTCAGCAGTCACTGTGACAAACTGGGTTCTCACCACAAACCAGACTATGATCAGGTAAGAGAGAAGAAAGCAAGCTGTTGTTTCCTCATTTCAACCCACTTCCACCGAGACCACTTCCTCTAACTGAGTTTCTGCAACAACTCCCCCTCAAATATGAATTGCAATACACAAAAACGACAGATACAGCTCTATATATATGTATATAAAACCCGACCATCCATTTATCCAAACCAAAGAGCCCCCTTACAAGCCTTCAAAGACATCCAACGGACATCTGAGGTCCTTTTATGTCTGACCTTTGGTCTGCTGTTCATTTTTTGTGATAAGGTCAAACGGTGCCTCTACACCACCTGCTTGTCTTGAGAGTTTCAGTTTTGATATCTGTTTATTGTTGCTATTTTTTCAGGGACGGCCGGTGGAGATCTTGCCTTTCCTATACCTGGGCAGTGCCTATCATGCCTGTAGACAGGACTATCTCAGTGACCTCCGCATCACAGCGCTGCTGAATGTCTCACGCAGGGACTCGCGGCCAACCAAAGGACAGTATGACTACAAATGGATCCCAGTAGAGGACAGTCACACGGCAGATATCAGCTCACATTTCCAGGAGGCCATAGATTTTATTGGTGAGTATTATATTTCTATATAATGTTTTGTGAGAGTGTGTGTGTGTATATGTAATTTATTTTTTAATTATTTGTTTTAATTCCTTTATTATTATTATTAATATTATTATTTTAGTGATTTTTTAAGTATGTATTTAATGTATTTATTTTTTAAATATATTTTACTTTTAGGTATTGTTTTTTATTTATTTTCTTTTAAATTAGAAATATATATATATATATATATATATATTACTGCTGCCCAAATGATTAATCATGATTAAAATATTTACATGTATGTACATTTATATATTTATATTATGATATTTTATATTATATAAGTACTTTACATTTCATATTTAAACACAACATATTTTTTCTTGTGTGTATATATATATATATATATATATATATATATATACACTGTAAATATACACTCATACACAAAAACTTTTATTTTGGATGTGATTAATTGCTATTAATCATTTGACAGCACTAATATTAGAGTAGTTTTTAATTATTTAATCACTTAATTATTTTCTTTACTTTTATTTTATATTTTTTCATTTAAAGTCATTTTTTATTTATTTAAATATTTTAATTTCTTTATTTAATTCTTCATTTAACAATGTCTAATCACCTCAAAGTCTCACTTTTGCTTGTAGTTAAAATTAATATGAATTTAACACTTGCTTTATTGCCTTATTTAAAAAGTTTTAACTGTCAACATATTTAACGTTATATAAACTTCATCTGTATAGTTAAAACCATTCCCAGAACTGAGCACAGACCTATAGATAGCGGAGCTAATTTCAGGCCGTTTAAAAATAAGACTTCCTCTGCTTTACTAACACATAATTTTCATAATCCGAATGGACTGCACCTTTAATTACACCTACAAATCCCATGTTACTTGAACTCTGTGAAGTGCAATTAATACCAACATCTACTGAAAAAAAAAATTACATGAAACGTACAGATAAAGAAAGATAAACGGACATGACTCACGAGTTAAGCTAATCCAGGATCTTGCGTGTCACAGGCGTGGCCAGTGTGTCAGTGGATGAGTCGATGATTAGTGGCGTTAGGTGTGTTTGTGTGCTATGAATAGACCATCATGTGTTTTCTAGGTTGTTCGAGTGTTCTGTATCAGGTGAATGTATTTATTAAAGCAATAAGTCATGTGAAGCTGTAGTTTACAGTGAATTTAACACCTAAGGGGCATTGTTAGGCACGACATAGAGTGCCTAACAAAGCCCCTTTCGCTATATATGTAGTAAGGTGTCTCAAAACAAAACAGAGCAAATAAAGTGCAATTGATATTAATAAAAACATTATTCTTCTGCCAAACAATATAGTCCCTCAGAAACAGTTGTGTTTGGCACACCAAGCAACAAAGACAGAAACACTTTGTAATAATTTGAATAAAAAGCATCGTTATATTAAAACAAACTCCAACCAAAATGAAATTGAAACTAAAACTGAAAGGTTCAAAAATGGTTCTTGGCATGACATGAAAAAACCTTCAGAGAGTAGGCCCTGTAGATATTATTATACTCCTTGTTTGACCTGTATTCATATTTCAGTTCCTCTGGTGAGGCTTTACTTATGTCATCCTGTCATTTAAGGACTTGCGTATCCTGCATTTCATTCAATTATACCCAAGTTTCATTTACATTTAGCTCAATATAGACAATATTACGTAAGAGACAGTGAGGTGATTTGGTCTCCTGCTGGAAAGCGATAGCAGTGAAAGAATAATCCATCGAAAGCTCAGGCTAATGAGCGTGTGGTAATATTTAGGCGCATTAGCGAGTGTGATAGTCATTATGACGCCCACAGCTCGGCCCCGCTCCGCTCCAGATGGGCTTCAGACGTGATTCACACCAGCAGGTTTTGTTTTAAAGAGACCAGCAGGGAGGGATGAAAACGCATTTCGCTTCTCGTGTGTGCATCGTTCAGATATAAGGCTGGAATCTGCTTAGCTGTATTTAATTAGACAGGAATACGCAATCGGAGCTTTCCGTAATGGTGTAAGCGTGTGAGTTTATGGATTTGTGCGTCAGAACTTTCTGAGGTGGAAAGGAAATTGATCTGACATTACGATAAAAAGGGTCAGGGAGGAAATGAATGATAGAATGCACATTGTTGATACATTTCACTTCCTTTTTTACAACTTTATATGCAAAGCCGTTTTATGGCTTTTATATAAACATCAGTTATATACCAAAACATTGAGTTTGTGTTTAAACTATAAGTATGTGTACACTGTAAAAATTATTTTTGTTTTGCAAAGAAAGTAGTCTGTTTTAAAAAATTCTCCTTTATAATTATTGGTGAAACTTGTTTTTTCAGTGTAGGGTCATGTCCCTTAAAAGTCTGAAATTTGTGTCTGGGTTTATTTTTAAAACATTGCTTTGTTTGAAAATTTATTTTACCAGTCATGCATAGCAACACTGGCTCAACCAATAGTGGGAATTTGGGGCGGGGCTTTTTGTTTGACTGACCAATAGCAGATGAGGGGCGTGTTTGGGGAAACCTGTTTGAAAACAGTCATTGTTATTTTGTCTGGTGCCACTACTTCACCTTTTGTTATTATTGTTTTTCTTTCTTTCTTTGTAAGCTTAAAAGTGCACAGGGCTCTTTTGTTGTTTTTAAATGTGCATTATAAATTAAGTCTGACATAAAAGACAGTCTGTGTTTTTGGTGAGTCATGCTGTTATTTCGAGATGTTTTGTAACAAATTCATTATCTTTTCTCTCCACAGAACGTGTGAAAGCAGAGGGAGGTAAAGTGCTGGTCCACTGCGAGGCTGGAATCTCTCGTTCACCCACCATCTGCATGGCGTACATTATGAAAACCCAGCGGTTGCGCTTGGAGCAGGCCTTTGACGTCATCCGACAACGGCGTGCCATCATCTCGCCCAATTTTAGCTTCATGGGTCAACTACTGCAGTTCGAGTCGGAGGTGGTTTCTTCCACGCCTCCGTCTGTCACTCCTGCCGCTCAGGAGACACCCACCTTCTTTAGTGGAGAATTCACGCTTGAAACCGAAAGCTTCGAATCCTCAGTTTTCACCTTCCCTACCTCCTTCCTGACACCAATGCCCATCCAGCCGGCAGTTCACCAGTTTAAACTGAGTCCAATAACTGCGCTGCCTTAAAATGGCTGCCTGACTCATCGCAGTCTTGGCGTACTTGAAAAAATAATGGACGAGTGAACTGAATAAAGCAATGGACTATCACAGGGAATAAAAATACTTATGTTTTTATATATATATATATATATATAAAAAAGAATCATGGAAGACAGTGTTTGCTTTTTGATTTTGTTTGCCTTAGAGAAAACCACTGCACAATGATTACACTGCAATACCTGCCTTAGCTTGATGATGTTCTGCCTATCAACAGCGCCTTGCTGGGCAAAATTAAATTATTATTATTTTTTAAAACTTTCTTTTCTATGAATTGTGGATCTGTTAATAAACATTTTTACAAAAGTGTAAAATTTGCTCATAGTGTCTCTTTATTATCTTTGTGTTTGATTTACTCTCCTCGTATTAACATATTTGACAATTTTCAAACAAATTCTGCAGATATTCCTCTAAAAAACAGAGAAATACCTCACTCAACAATAATTAACACAAACACAGTTTTGTCATGAGAGGAACATATCATTGTTATAGTGACTGACCGACTATAAACTTACGAAACAGGACTTTAGGCCACAATAAAAGATACAACAGTGACCTCTGCTGTGACAAACACTGCAGAAGTAGGGGAGACCGGGGATGATTGTAACACAATTTTTCTTTAGCACCTAAAACTACCTTTTTTTTTAGCTACATGAC
>JAUCMS010000049.1:10082629-10095704 GCA_032357445.1 Enteromius radiatus | reverse complement strand
TGATTGGTTGTAGATTCGTCCAGTAGTATACAGAGGCATTTGATGGACGCAGGTTAAGCCCGCCTCCCAGAAGGCGGTTAGTAAGTCAGCTTGACCAGACTAAGCTTGTATGAGCTTTATAGTCGCGGAAGCCAGGCTAGTATAAACATCCATTCAGTGTTAGTTGTGAAAATCATAATTAATTCAAGGGAATAATCAACAATTGTGATTTTCATGATTTTCTGGTGTATGTGCATATAAATATAATATATTCAGATGATCCAAAGTAACTAACTACTTGAGTAGTTTTTTATCTGATACTTTTTTTACTCTTACTCAAGTAACTATTCAGACTATTATTACTTTTACTTGAGTACAGTTTTTGGGTACTCTACCCACCTGTATGTCATTCTATCTATTGTTCTGCCTGTAAAAATGTTTAATTTGCTCTTGTTAGTTTATTCACTCTTTCTGTTCATCTGTTCTATCGTTTATTCTATGTGTTGTTCATTCAGTTGCTCTTTTTCGTTCATTTGTTTCCTTTATTTTTCAATCAGTCTATATATCTATTCATCTTTCGTTCGTTCTTTTGTTAGGTCCACGTTAGATCAATTTAGATCAAAAACCACATGGTATATATAATCTGAGTGTTTAAAAAAAAAAAATCTAAATATTGAGAATTGTCTTTAAAGTTGTCTAAATGAAGTTCATAGCAATGGATGGTACTATCCCAATTATTTAACGAATTGGGTCAAAATTATACAATGTATTGTTGGATATTGCTACAAATATACCAGTGCAACTAATGAGTGGTTTTGATGCTAAAGGGTCACAAATGTATGTATATGTGTTAGTGTGTGTTCGATTTGATTTAATCTTTTGTTCTATTCGTTGTTATATCTATCTGTCTACCTGCCTACCTAGTAGAATGACTATATTGTTTTTTGGAATGAGGATAATGCGTTCAGTAGTGACTATTAGTGACTTAGTTTAGTTCAGGGGTCAAAGTTCAAAACTTCCCAAAGTCTGTTATTCAGGTTCTTTACACATCTAGGTTTCATTGCGAAGAAATCCTGACCAGTGTTTTGAGTCGAATGAGACCCAAAAACAAATTCCTTCCAACGGCATCCAGATCTCCAGTAAATCTTTGTGTCTGGGACTCTCCGTCAGCAGTAATGTTCCAGAGCTTTACAGCAGGAGAATCAAAGGCTTTGCACATAGACGTGCAGCAGGGGCCCAATTGTCCCCCCACAAAATGTTAATGGCCGGAAATGTTAATAATCTGTGCACGGGGCTCTGGCCTTTGATGATCCGTTGACGAAACTGATCCGGCACTTTTGAGTGACTGGCTAATGGCATTCCTCACACTTGCTCTATCATTGGCTGGAGAGAGAATGAAAGTGTACGGCAGCCCTCGGGGACTCCCAAATGGTCAAGTGCCTTTAACGTCCCTGTCGTATTCCTCCAGCCCTCATCCCAGCTTTACTACCAGCCCCTTTGAGCACCCTTTTTTATCCACACTTTTTTTAGACTTTTGAGAGTCTGGCAGAAGCTCAGTGAGAGGGCGCGAGCAGGCTAACTTTCATTACCGCTGCTGATCCCAGAGGCACTGGAGGCCAGTCAAAAACAACACGGCTGCACGGAAAGACTGGACCTCCATCGGAATTCAGTGCAGAAAAACCTGTGACTCGTTGGATTTTCTGTTTGGGTTGAAAGCTTTTTTTCTACCATGAAGCAAACTTGGGACAAGGGTGTTTTCGAGAATGGCCAGTCAAAAATTCCAGGGAATGTTGGGAAAGCTTCTGCTGAACACCTCCAGAGGTAGGCAATGTGCTGCTGTGGAAAAAGTAGTTTGTGTTGTGTGGAGATGTATGATAAATCAATTTGTTCGCGAGTGTTTCGCTGCAGTTTTGGAGGATAAATCATGCTCAAGTAGTAGTAGTAGTACAGTAAGAAATCTTCAAAATGCTTGAAGTCGCACGGTTCTTCTCAAGACACCCCAGGATGATGGATGGGTTTGATGAGTGTAACTAGTTCTTTGCCAAAGTGTAATTCCACTGCGATTCTAGGCAGAATCCCATTAGTATGATATGCGTTTATTGTCATTTGAAAATAATCAGTATAACTTTTGTATTATAAATGTTTGTTTTATTTTTTTTTTTTACACACTGCTTCGGATTCTGACTGATTTTAGAAGTAACACTGAAAATATATTAACTTGGATCTGGTTAAAAAAAAAAGGAGAAAACAATTAGCAGGATTGATAAAATAGAAAACAATCTACATACATATTCATTATGATTTTAACAATTACATGTAACAGATAATTTGCAATGTTTACAAATAATTATGGAGTCAATTATTTTTGGGATTTCATCTGTTAAAAGCTAGTAGTTAAAACCACTGTTAAATACTGGAGGAGAAATTCATACATATTTGGATAAATCATAAGCAAACATCAATAAGATTATTATAAGTAATTATTATCAACATTTATGGATATGTATGGCGTATTATTATTATTTTTTTGATTGATTACAAAGTTTAAAATGGACTGATATACAACAAGAGCTATAGAAAGTTTTGACAAAATTAAATCTAATGATAACATTTTTTTACTACATCAAATAAACTCAATCCAGTGCAGTATAAGTAAATCTTTTCATTTTATGCACACAGTATTTTATTTTATTTGATCTATTTGCACTACTCTACTGTTATTATTACTATTACTGTACTTATTGTATACTTTTTTTATTATTATTATTATCGACTGTACTTATTGTATGTTTTTCTTGTCCTTGTCCGCATTGAGCATGTTTGTGACAAAAGAATTCCCTCGCCTGGGGATAAATAAAGTTCCTCTTATCTTATCTTAAAAACATACTACAGCATACAGAGGATGTAGAAGGTAGGAATTGACAACACAGCTATTTCCTTTCATTGATTTGACACATTAAATCAGCTATAAAGAGGAAATCAGAAAAGTGAAAAACAACTAACTTTGGTCTCCAAAGACAGACGGCAAATGCGAGTCATGTATGTGGTCCCGCTGAATGTTTTCAGCAGATGTTACTGGTGACAAACTGCTATTTGCTTGTAACAGATAAATGGCACACGGCGTGATCAGTGCTGATGTGCGCGTAAGTGATGACCACATTCCTGCAACATGCCTCTATGAAATCACTTAGCACTGGTCAAAGTGTAATACTAATCATGCAACAATATATTGCGTTTAACCAGTTGTTCATTTAGATTTGATTATAAGCAGTCTTGCAATATTTAGATGGTTGCATAGTCATGAAAAAAATTAAATATTATGCACACACTAGTGTATATCATTTGAGGGACTTGCATAATATTTGAAGTACTCTACATAACTTGCTTGAGTACGTGCAAACAAAATTAGCTTATATACTGGGCAAACATGGCGGTAATATGCAGTCTTGAGTGAAAACCCCCTGTAGGGTCACCAGCGGCTGACGTAAAGAACCACGGGACCCTTCCGTATGTGTTACTGACAGAAATGTGGACGCCAATTTTGTTGCAGCACTAAAAAGGTGTCCGTTTATGGACGTGCAGTCCACTGAGTCTATTTTAACCTTTCAACATTCTGTTTTTCACAACACTTTGCATGTTTAAGTGTGTATATATAAATATATACGCACATTTAAATTTTCTTTAACATGTAATTTATTTCTCTGATGCTTGTTTTTTTTTTTTTTTTTTTTTACCAGACATTAGTCTTTAGTGTCACACGATCATTCAGAAATTGTTCTAATATGAAGAAACTGTGTAATGGTAATAGGGTTCAGTAAATATATTAAATATTCTCAGTGTTGTTTTGAAGAAGAAATTCTGAAAGCATGATGCATTCAAATTTTTTGAAGTAAATTTAAATTTTCTTTAATGTTACAAACATCTGCATTGTGTGAGATGGAAATGATTTGATCAGAAATATTATTTTGTATATTATATATTATTTAATATTAATATTTTTTAAAAAGCACTTTAGTGTGTATTTTTGAACACCTTCAATCAAAAATAATCCTGCTGTACCAAACCAATGTTGCCACGGTATCATTTTAAAGTTGACTGTGATACTGCTTGAAAAATCTCTGTCATACTAAGTCAGTTTAATTATTTAACAGTACCGTCTGGCTTGGCTCTTGCATTAAACGCCACAATGCATTAAACCCTCAGCTGCCTGCGTGAAGTTTTTCACGGCCAGCGAAAGGTCGGGGGCTCTGACAGTGCGGTGAAAGATGGGGTATTTTTGATGGATTGTTTTTAAATAGCACAGTGGGCCGCAGAATTACGGATGGTATTGTCGGGATGTATCAGGCCTGTTGTGTTGGCCTTTTTTCCTCTTGTCCGTCGCACTGTATCGCTCCCTCTCTTTTCCCATGTATCCCTCCTCAGCTGCTCTCTCTATATCACTCTGCCAGCCCGACAAAAAGGGGGAAGTTGCCTCATGAGGGCTGATGGGAGTCCCAGACGCCATTCTGGGTTACTGCGCTTTTGAGATTTCTGGTTACTGGTGTAAACTGCTGTGTGAATATGCCCCTGGAAAGGTACTTTAGCTTAACTTTTTTTTTTAATCTTGGTATGTGTTGTTTGACCATGGAATGGTTTGGTCTAGATGTTTCAAACAATGTATAGAGCGGTGAAAAGTTGTTTCTTAGTGAAGGCCTGAACGCCGTGTTGACCTTGGCTCTTCATAGCATGCGTGTTTGCTGGTATTACCAGGGATGCTTAAATCACAGCTGGGAAATATGTTGCGAATGCCTTTGTCCCTTCAGCTCTTAAGACTACCGGCTATTTGGTTGCCTTTTGTCATTAGCTTCATGTGTATGTGGTCATGAAGCCGTATGGTAACACAATGCTGCATGGAAACACTTGTGTTTTGCGCTGTTTGATGTGTAGATGCGACAGCAGATGCCTGTAAATTTCTTAAATAACAGGAAAGAGTTGAATGTGTGTGCTAAAGATGGTCACCGTGAGAATTTAAAGCAAGAAATGTTCCATTCACACTTAATTTTAAGGTTCAAAGGTTCTAAAACTTTTGCCTCAATAAACTCCTAAATTGCTGCTTATTAGTAGTTAGTAAGTCGTTGTTAAGTTTTGGTACTAATAAACAGCCAATATGAAACTAGTTAATAGTGAGAATTGGTCCCTTTACTAAAGTTGTACCAGTATTTATTTTCTTGGTCCTTGAACTACAATTATGTTAAAGTATTAACTATAAACTACCTGTAAATGGGAAAAATATGAAGAGCTCAAAACTGACAGGACATGAGTGGAAGAGGGATGGGGTGGGATTCAAGCACTGGATGCCAGTAGCGCAACAGCACTGTATGTTTGCTGTTTTATTTATTTGTCTTTTTTAAACACTGGGCAACACTATGTTGACTTCTGATCATAAATTAGTACCCAACTTACACAAAGTGGTGTTTGATGCTTAGATGATGGCGTACTAACATATATTCGCAATGCCTTCAGGCAGCTTATACAAGACAGGATCTATCTAAATGAATGGGGGAATTCTAAAATCTCTCAAATTGGGTGTTGAACTGTGCAATTTCATATTTCAAATTGGCAACAAAATCTGAAATCAACTGCCCCACAAATATTGTTGCGTATACTCAAATAGTGTTAAAAACACACATTTTTCTGGCTGGTGTAGCCTCAGATTTCTAAAGGAACCAGAGCATTTAACAATGGCTGCAGTGATGCAATGACTTTACCGATTTTTAGCGATTGGCTCTTTCGTTTAGAAGGCGGTATTATACTGTCATATTATGTTTCATAAGTATAAGATTGATCCATCTTTGTAGGCACTTTTTAGTCATCACTTATAGATGTTAACAATGACTTCAAAACGTAATGTTTCCAGAGTGTTCTCTGATTTCTAAATGAAGTTCAAAAACTTGCTAAACTAATCATAGCACTGCTCAATATTTATTTATAAGACATTTTTAAACATTAGGCAATACTTTATGGATGTTGGAAATCACTTCCAGTCATAAATTAGTTTCTAACATACACAAAGTGGTGTTCGTGGTATACAAATAAACAAAATGGCAACACTACTGTCTATCATAGACTTTTGAGTCAAAAAAAGAAGCTGATTAGTAACCAAATAAAGAAGAATTTATGAATATTTGCAAAAAGGTGATACCACATGACCAGAATGAAAACGCCAACGCTAACATTAGCTTTGTTCAATTTGGTTATGGCTGTCAAGCATACATTGCAACAGCACATTTGTTTTGTAGGTGTACGATCACATTTGCGAAAAGACGTTTATCTTTATATAATTTAGCAACTTCATTTTATTAGTTTTAAACTTACATCTACATACCACCAGGTTTATGTGACACTGGCAAACCTGAAACCCAGCAAAACATTAATTTTGTTGTCTCACATTATCTCCTTGATCTTTCATTGTAATTGCCAAGGCCAAATGGTTCTGACGCCATTTGGCTAAATCTTGAGGTTCAGACAGTATGTCTGAATGTGCCTCGTTTCCTCCTGTGGCTTGGATCACATGACAGTTTATTCAGGAAGGTGTGATCTCTCAAATATCAGCACTCGCCCTTTCAGCAAGATGGGTGCTGTCAGCTGCTTTAATCGATGGGCGCTGATAAAAACTGGCAGTCATTAATTATCAAAACCAGTTAGGTGAGGTTGGTTAAACAAATTCTGGAAGTGTTAGTGTTTGGAAAGACATCGGACACAAGCGCCATTTCCTTCACGTCCACGCACAAATGCAACAAATACAGTGTGAAAAGATTTGTCGACAAGGCGCCACATTAGCATGGTGAAAAAGTGTTAAGCTTGGCCCTTGGCTGGTGTCAACCACCATCAGCCTATTTGTGGTGACACTTATTGTTTCTATCTTTGCAGAATTGTGGGTTTCCTGCTGCGGCATTGGGATTCGAGACTCTGAGCATGTGTTCATTGCTTTGTTGACATGTAGAAGCAACTGGGCTAATCTTTAAGTTAAACATATGGCAGTTTTATGGCACTAGCAACTTCTGATATTTCACTGAAAGGGGATTTCAGAGCTTTAAAGTGAAAGAATTGACTTTGAGATATTATGGTTTTCAAAAATTTGCTTTATTCTCTAAATAAGGCAAATTAAAGTCTTTGAAATGACTCCACACAAAAAGCTGTACCTAGAATATTGTAGACAATATTCCATATCCATATTGTAATAGATTATTTAGTAGCTCAAAAACAATAATAAAAAAAATCTAAAACTACTCTCTAAGCTAAATGCATGAAATTGAGGTCTGATGACTTCATCAGAACCGTTTCTCTGTGCTTAGTCAAACTGTGCAACCTCATCCAACTACATAAAACTGCATGAGTTCATATTGGATGTAATTAGAAATGGGAAGCGAGCCCTGATCACTGCTTCACACCAATCCAGTGCCGTATCCCTAGTGCTTGATGTGATGTCACTGACAGCTATATATGTGTTTGATTGAATTATATGTAATGAGCTCTGCTGTTTGGAACCTTCCTGCTGTGTGCAGAACATATGCTGAGAACACATTGGCCGAGTGTAAAGGTCCCAGGGTAAACATTGTCTAAAATTAAAGAAGGTGTTTATCCGAGTTTAATTGGACGTCTGTCCCTGAGCAGAATCAAGGCATGAGGCAGATCTGCTTATAAACTAGATTTAGCCTTTATTTGATTGTTAAAATACAAGGTCCTACAAGGGCAGAATTAAAAAATCATTGTCATGCCTCTGTAGGCACATTTAGTGTTCAATGTCAAATTCCTTTTTCCTTTGTGTGTCCGTCGGATAACTGCCGACAATACGGTATCACGTATCATATTAAAGTCAATACTGTTTCCCTAAATAACTCTATCTCAGTGTGTTTCCAAACTGTTTTGTCCCCCACATCCCAATGAATTAGTGCCCCTTAATTCCGTATCAAAGCTAAGAACTTTCCATTTATTAATTTTTTTAAAGGGTGGAGGGATTAATGTCATTAATGTCAGACCCCCCCCCCCCCAGTTGAATTATATAATTATAAATGTAAGTGTAAAAAATTATATTTGTACAATTTAATTAATATTTTTAAATGTTTTTTTTTCTCTGTTTATTTTGGTGCATTCCTGATTTTCTCAGGCTGTTGCAGAAGACTCCATGCAGTTAACTTTTTCTGAAATGTATAGTTACACATTGGCAACCAATAGACAAAAAACTGCAGAAGCAAAATATCACAGCTGTACTTAGCCAGTGAAAGTACTTATTGTGATTGCTATCAACATTGCTATCAAAGTTCACTAATGAATCATGCGCAACAAAATGACAAAAAAGCATGCATTAAAGTAAAAGGGTTGCATTTTGATTTGATGTTGACCTGGCATTGATTGTGTTCCCCCACACTTTTCATGAACTAACATGTCACAGACCCTGACAACAGCCCTGTCATGCCTTAATTCCAGGAATGTGTACTGTTTCCCTCCAAAGACTTTGAAATCTCTTGTCTAAAGCTCAGGGTTGAACAGATGCAGTTTCTCTATGAACTGTGAGTAGCATGTGTGCTCACCATAAAGGCATTTTGCTTTCATCTACTAGTATCACGGTGCAGGAACATGCGTTTAACCTTCTGGCATGTTTGTTTTACAACCTGTAGCTCATTTGTGCTATTGTGCCATCCTTTATGATGCTTTTAGTTATTTTTGTAATATAGTTCTATGTACATTAACGCATCAAGGCACAGGTATAATGCCCTACAGTATTGTGAAGCCAAAATATGAAAATGTAAATAATTTCCAGTATATTATTTCAGTGTTCAAATACTTTCGCATATTCCATTTTAAAATCCATCCATTTTTAGGTAGATTCCCCTAAAAACACCATGCATATCAGGTGTTTTCAAAACATTGCTGTTTTCTTTTTTCTCTCTGAACTAGCCAGCATAGCAACACTGACTCAACCAATGACACAAGTTTGGGGCGGAGCTATGTGTTTCCCTAACCAATGGCAGGCTTTGGAAAAAAACCTGTTTGAAAATAGTCAAGTATGGTATTGCACATATCCACTGAGATAATAAATTCTTATTACATATTTATATTAGCTTATATTACATATTATATTACATTTTATAATGTTAAATGTAATACAATTAAAGCACAAATTCTCAAGCTTATCTGAGATTCAGGGGTTATGACTCATCTCGGCTAAATATGATTGTGACAATTAATTTAATTACAATTATTAATAGGTTCTCTGGTAAATAACCTGTTATCATACTCTCATACTTGACACCATCACACATTGAGAATATGTGTAAGCCATTTTCAACAAATAACAAGTGTTTCTGCTTGAGGTTGATTGAATTTCTAACACCTTGTGTTGTTCGCGGTAGGTAGCAGCACATATTTCTCTATGAAGTCTTTATTGGGTTTAGTATAGACTTGTAAGTATTCAGGGTGATAAGTCCTGTGCTAAATATTCCTTTTGTTGTTTACCGGTTTATGGCGTTTTCACACATTCTCTCTTCTTAAATTTTTAGTGTACCATAAAACGGTACCATCTAAAACAGATGTGGCTCAAAGTCATAAATGTGCCTTTTCAGCATACAATCAAACAGAATAAAAACAAATTAGTCAAGTTTAAGCTTTTCTGTTAGCATCAATAGAGAAAGATGGTGTTTAGTTTTAAAAAGAGTACCGTCTACTATATGGGACTGACTTGAGTAACTGAAGTGTGCTGAGCATTCCTCTGGGCAGCCTTTAAAAACTAGTGAAACTGAAGAGCCCTATGTGGGAAAGCTGTCTCCTGTCAGCAGACGGTGGTCCGCTTGGCCCTCAGAACCAAAGCACATGATTAGCATACAGTACAAATAAAACTAGACATCTACAAGGTTTAGCTCTGACATGGTGACAGAGAACGGTGGGCGCTAATAATAGAATGACACCACATGGTTTGATTTACGAATTGGACTTACTAGGCCCAGGCATTTTTTTTGTTGTTATTGTTGTTTTTGCAATTCCAACACTGATTAAGGGAGAAAATCCAGTAAACTTCTTAGGGAATGGATTGGTATATTGATATGAGTTAGATTTGAGCTGAAGCACTACTCTTAGCCAAAAATAAATACATTATATGTGTTCTGTAGAAAAATTATAGATAATATTCTACATTAATGTAATATAATAAATTACAATTATATAGCTTTTCACAATGTAATATTTGTTTTGTTTAAATGTTCACTTCTATAATTATGTGGTGCTAATTATTGTAACTTATGTATTATTGTAAATATATTTATTGTAGTATGGCTATTTTGGAGAATAATCATCTGGTAAATTTTAGAACCTTTAAAAGTTAATTTTTGTATTCAGAAAGTATTTATAATTTTTTATTCTTAGTGTTTAATAAATAATAAGTGAAACAAAACTTGAAACAAAAAACGTTATTAATATTATATTATACAATAGTTAGTGCCACTAGTAAGTGAATATGAAATTTAATCTGGTCGTAGTTGTTGATCATTCTGATGTTCATGGGAAAACCTGGAAATTTAACAGGGATTCTAAAAAATTGCTTGTTTCAGTCAAGAAGTCCTGAGCAACATTACTCCCACATAATATTTTTTTATCACTAAACTGCGCATTTGAAAGAGATGCTTGTCTAAGCTTCTCTACATCAGTTATATGCTGCCTCCGCCTGTTTCTTTGTGAGCATATATGGTGCACATTGACACTTCTAAAGAAAGAAGGCCTTAAGTTCTCAGTTTATTAATTATCTTTCCTTCAAGCTCTGGTTGACTTGTGGTGTATTAAGATACAGATCAACATACTATATTGGATGAGTAACCTTCTTTTTCCATACTAAGCCAGTATAAGGTTCATCCACATCTGAAACAGAGACGGGTCTGCTAGCAGGTTGCGCTGTGGTCTCAAGGACTGACCAGGTGCTCAGCATATAAATTACCAGGCAGGGCAGAGCCTAATGCAATGCCCACATTTGCCAGCAGGTGTGCTGAAGGGAACAAAACAGCAGGGATACATATATTTTACTACTCACCATTTGTAATTTTAGATGCTGACTGCTGCCGATGTTAATGGATAGCAATGCATGATATTCCTCATGGACTAACAATGGTGTTCGGCTCTGATCACATGACCCGGACCCGCCTAAAATGTGTACTTGTGTGACAGACGTTTTGTTGACTTGATCACTGCCAAGACCGCGGTTGCTGGTAGCCTTTGTTCATCAAGTTAGATAAATGAAGAGGGTCGAAATACCTGGAATAATTACCCCATAATCCACTGGTGTTGACACCTGGAAACTTTCATAGACAGTCACTGTTTAGCTTTTCATTGGAAGTTTCTGAAGAATTGTCTTTAATATATAATTTGTCATTTACATGCACGAGTTAAGAGTGCAAAATAAATCTCCAGGACATATTTTAATTGAAAATGTCCTAGCAATGCTCTACATTTTTTGTTCTGTCCCAGACAAATGCATGAAAATTTGATTTAGGGTTGAAAATCTTTTACATTGAACACATTTTCCAATCAAATTCTCTTTAATGTAATTAAAAATTTTTTATATAAAATTATATTTATATATTTTTAAATGAGCTAAATGTTGGATGGCAAAGGTGCAGCTAGCTATTTTTAAGATGTCTGTTGTCTTTTCACGATACAGAAAATTTAACAGTGTTAAAACATGTTATTTATTTTATTTAAGCAAAACATTTAAACACTATTTTTTTTATTACAAGCTAACACAAAAGCATAGACTAGACCACACATACAGCCTCTGAGGCCTTCAAGATTAATTTAGAGGACACGGTGGCAACAGGCAAGCCATGTTTTACAGCAGCTTTACAGACCCTGTGACAGCTTGTCTTTCTCTGAGCCTCCATATGATCTTCCTCGTAACACAAACCCACCCGGCCATGTCGAAAAAACTCCTCACCATATTAGCGACAAAATTAATAGATGAAGGGGTGTAGGGGTGATCTGAAAAGGAGTGGACGCATCATAAAACATGTCAGCTTGCCCATGAGTATTAATTACTAGGTTTTTAATCAAATACAATTATTATTATTTTTACTCCTACTGTTCACAAAGTGATGTTAAGTTAGCCAATTGCTAAACAGGCACTACTTTTTTTTTAAGTGAACACATTCATGTTTGAAGAGCCCACATTTACCACATTGTTTCCCAACAACTTCTTTTTACGCCACATATCTTCTGACTCAAACTCAGTGGGCACCTGCCAAACACTGTTTGCTTCATTTAGCACGGTGGGGAAGCCAACTCTGTGCTTCTGGTGTCATTAGCTTTTTTGTCATCGTATCAAGTTTAGCTTCAGTTTTCCTCTGGAGGTAGTCTGAGCGGATGACACAGCTGCAGGTTGGCGTTGATTGTCTGTGGGGTGGGACGTGTGAAGGTACGGGCTTATTCGTGTTCATTCACAATGTAAATATCAGGCAGATGCATGAAGAGTGAGTCATGTAGACATTTTAAGGGTCGAGGTGACTCATGTCCACCCACAGTCCTTCTTACATAACATCCAAAACACCACACACATGAACAAGAACTCAGGTAGACCTGCTGTTTCTTTCAAACACCACAGTGATGATGCAACAAACAAGTTACTGGGATGTTTTTCTTTCTTTCTTTCAACTTTATAACCTTTTTTCCCTTAAATAAAAGTTTCAATGAATGACTCTAATGGAATAAAAATTCTGTCATTAATTGCTCACCGTCATGTTGTTTCAGTAAGACCTTTATTCATCTTCAGAACACAAATTAAGAGATTTCTGATAAAATCCGATAGCTTTCTGACGTTTCAAAGACAGCAACCCAACTGACAAGTCAAGGTGCTTTTCTCAAGAGTGAGCATTGAAGAATGACATTTGAAAGAAAATTTGTTTAAGGTGCCATAGAATGCATTGAGAGAATATTTTAAATTGTCGTCTGATATGTACATAGAAGGTATGTAGCTTAGGTAAGGGGAAAAAATGTCCAGAAACGTTTTACAGGTCCATTTACAACCCTAGAATTTGACCCTAGAATGAAACAGTCTGTTTTTGCCTTATTTGGAAGGTTC
>JAUCMS010000049.1:10029697-10061367 GCA_032357445.1 Enteromius radiatus | reverse complement strand
ATGTCCTAAATTAGCAAAGGTCTAGTCCTGGCTTAATCTAATTCCTATCCGGGAAACCGGCCCTTTGTGTCTTAACAAACAAATTATTGGTCATATTGTGCATGCTCAATTTTTTTATTCTATCAAAACGATTAACTTTTTTCTCTTTCCTCCAACAACTCAATGATAGTCTACTTTTCAGAATCCAACCAATTCCTTAAGGGTAAAATCAAGTGTCACCCTACATTTTTTAGTATATTATATTAGGGCAAACTGTGTATGGACTCTAGAAGTTGGCTCCTACTATGTAATGTCATTGACAAATGAGTCACTGTATCCCTGCATAAATATCAGGAGTGCTTGAAACATAGGTGGCCTGGTTGCCAATCTCTCGCTGCAACTCTATATTCATTAGACTAATGCTTGAAATACTGATATAGCCATGTGCTTTGGGTATAGATATTTTGGTTTGTTCTTACACATTCACCAAGTGGTATGTTCCAATTACCTATATAGTGCCCTGTGATAGGTGATTTGGTTCAAGAACATTTCTAATTATGCTAGTTGAAAGTCTTTTTACATCTTAGCAATCACTAAGTTAGGAGGTCTATATTTATATATCGCCTGTGGAAGGTGAAATGTTTGTCCAATTATGTCCCTTGGTCCAAGGGATGTGATAGGATGTCCTACTTGCGTGTCAACATATGTATTTGCATACCTCTGTACACGCAGACTTTCTGTTTCGCCTCTGGTCTGCCTGTGCGAGTTCATGTGTTTTGGAGCAGGTGTGGCTTTCGAGATTGATTTGCAGGGAGGGTGGGATCTTACACTTCAAAGCTAGTGTGCTATTGCTAGACTTTTCAAAATTCTAAGCCTGTCCTACTTTTAGCAGGAAGTGGAAAGGCAAATTAGGCAACTATGGACTGTCTCCTTCATGCAAATTGTTAATGAAAGGTGTTATGAATATCAAGACTTGAGTAATGAGTAGAAAATCAGACATCTTATTATCTTCTGGTCTAAAGAAAGAAGGCACATCTTATTTAGAGCCAGTATTGATGTGTGAACTTTACGATCTGGAAAGGCTTCTATAAGTCCATGTCATACTCTTAAATGACTCCAGCACCACTCTGCAGAGGTGCTAATCCCACCAAACGATTCAGTTGCACAAATTCAGATCTGAAAGGATCTAAGGGCCTCCCAGGTTCTTGACTGCTCATGCACAACCTTGTACTGTGTATGAAATACCAGAACACCTGGAATCTACTTAATAGAAAAACCTCAAACAAACAAACAAAAAAATCAATTAACATGGCTTGTATGATTTTAGGAACATTGTTGTTCCCTCTTTCACCACTATTGCAACTTTCCCTTGGGTTTGCCACTTATGTCAGCTCTTGGCTTAGAGGGTGTGTGCTCAGCTAGAGTGGTATCAGACTTGCACAGATATTTTGATTGATAGTAGTGCTTGCTAAATTTAGCAAGCATGTGAGCGCATTAATCAGTCCAGTCAAACAGGGACAGAGAGTTTCTGTACTCATGTCTGGCCAGGAAAAATGCTTCTGAATTGGACAAAACCTTAAGGTTTTGCAAAATAACATCTTTAATGTTTAATAATTATCATTCAAATAAAATAGGGGCCTAATGGATAAAGAGACAGACTTGTAACCTGAAGGCCATGGGTTCGGGTCTCAGGTGGGGGGAGGGAATATCTAGTTCTCTCTCCACCTTCAATACCACAACTGAGGTAAGACCCTTGAGCAAGTCACTGAACCCCCAAAGGACTGCTCCCTGTGCGCTGAAGCATTGCCTGGCCACTTCTTCAGTCCACGACTGCCCACTTCGACTGAGGTGAGACCCTTGAGCAAGGCACCGTTCCCCCCAACTGCTCCCCAGGCGCCATAGCAATGGCCCACTGCTCCGGGTGTGTGTTCACGGTGTGTGTGTCTGGTTGATCACTTCTCACTGCTGTGTGTGTGCACGTTGGATGGGTTAAATGCAGAGCACAAATTCCAAGTATGGGTCACCATTCCTGGCCACAAGTCGCTTAAATTCTCACTTCTCACTTGACTTCTTCAGGTGTGTGTTCATTTTTTGCGTGCATTTTTTGTTCACTTCTCACTGCTGTGTGTGTGCACTTGGATGGGTTAAATGAGGAGCGCAAATTCCAAGTATAGGACATCATACTTGGCCACATGTCATGTCCTTTCCTTTTAAATAGTGACCCATGTCACAGTTTTTGGTTCCTGTAATTTTCTGAGAAAATACATTTCTGTTTTTTAGAAAGTTCCGGAACAGATCTTTGAGGTTATTTTAGACAGCCAGGAAGGTTTTTTTTATGGAAATAATAACCAAACACTTTAACATAATCTACATTTACATTTATGCATTTAGCAGACACTTTTATCCAAAGTGACCTATATTGCATTCAAGTTTTCTTTTTGTTCTTTTTACATTTTATCAGTGTTTGCTTTCCCTGGGAATCGAACCCATGTTCTTGACATTGCTAGCTCCATGCTCTACTATTTGAGCTACAGAAAAGTAAAAAGTAATTTAAAAAAAAAAATCAGAATCAGAGTAAGCATACTCTAACATTAGAAGAACATTGTGTGTTTGCTAGCTAAATGTTTGGATAGTCACTAGATTTTACTGTGTACATTTGTAATGGATTATGGTCATTTAATTGATGAACTGTTATGTTTCTCTCCACAGTACCTCAGGAGAAAAGCTTGATAATAAGTCTGCTCCTCTGACTGGTGCTCATGGTGGAGTGGGTCAGAACCTGCTGCTGAGTCCTGCCAGTCTACAGCTGGCTCAGCTTCAGGCCCAGCTCACCCTACACCGCCTCAAACTCGCACAGACCACCAATACCGCCGCTGCCGCCACTGTCCTAAATCAGGTTCTTTCCAATGTGGCCATGTCCCAACCTCTCTTCAACCATCTTCGGGGTTCCAGCATGGCCCAGGCCCACAGGGGGGCCTTTCCACCTCCACCCATTGCCTTCCCACCACCAAACACTGCACTTGGACAACTGGTTGGTGGTGGCTTTGCCCCAAATCCCTCTGGAATCAGGCCCACCAACTACAGTGGGGTGTCCAACCAGAAACCAAGTCAGCACAATGATTTCAGCAAAAAGGCAGGAATGTATTCGACGGACACAGACCATTGCTTGCAGTTTGGATATTTGGGAGGGGCTTCAGTGGTCACTAGTAAAGCATGTGATGGAGGACAGTATGGCGGAGCCTCTGTACAGAAACCCAGAAACAATGTCCACAGCAATTTTCAAAGAGACTTCTACTCCTCTGAAACACCAGTACAACAAACTGGTTTCATGGGAGGAAGCAATGATCAGAATCTGGGATCAGCCTCTAAGGATCAATGGAAAGGTCCGATCAACTTGGGGAAGATGGATATAGGTACAGGAACAGGTTCTGGGGCTTGGGTACCACCCGGACCAGGGTTTGTAGGTCAGAGAGCTGAGTTGTATAACCCAGAGGAACCCACAGCAGATCCTAAGTTCAACTCGACATGTGGCCCAGGAATTGGCCCACCCATTGGGCAGCAAGGGGGAATTCAACAGCAGCCACAGGTTTCCCAGAGTAAGGAAGGGGTGACCTTGCAATTACAACCCCATCAGTTCAACGACTATCAGGGGACAATACCTTCACACCTACCCCATCAGTGCACCATTTGTGAAAAGAAGGTTTACAACCTGAAGGTGAGTAGATCTGGCGTGTTGGTTGAGATTAAAGGAAATGGCCCATTTATACCTACTTCAAAGATGGATGAATGTAATGTGTTTTCAGCTACTACAAATGTTGATTCCATCACATACAGATTTTATTACAACCAGTTGTCTTATTGAGATCAGATGGGATCTCAACCATTCTGATTATATTTGTATTTAATGTTGACACTCAATTCTCAAAATACTCTTTCCTTTTTTCCTACATGTGACAAATTTATGCTATGTTTTGAATGCTGCTTATGAACTGTGTATTCCAAGTAAATTTATTCTGATGTCTTCAGCATCTAGTGTACAGAATTGAGTTTCAGTTGATGTCGAGCTGCTTTTTCCTCCGCTTATTTCTGCAGAACTGAGAGGGTTTTCGTGATACTTGGCTAAAATGGGCTCATTGGTTACACTAGGGTGTGAATGCTTTTGTGGCAGCTGGCATGTGTCGAGTGGAGGCAGGTTTAGAGGGGGCGAGGACACAGTTGTTCTGCAAGAGTTTGCCTAATCGCATTCGTTCACAACTATTGCTCGCCTTTTCTCTCCTATGAACTACTAGCTTTCTAATTGGCCTAGGTTGTGGCTATGCCAGGGGTATCTCTCACGCTCATAGTGAAGTCTATCTGACTGGCATATCATATGTGTATGCTGTTTTCAGGACTGGGACCAGCATGTGAAGGGCAAGTTACATCTTCAGAACTGTTCGCTCTACACTGAAAGGTGAGTACAAAGAAAAATACCACTTGTACCATGTTAGAGCATTCATTGATTGATGAGCGGTGTGTTTTCAATTGACTTATGATGGCGATAATCAGTCAGCAAACTCTGATGCACGGGCGGCTACAGTAAGAGTTGCTAACCTGGTGTAGAAACAAGATACTTTTAAAGGGCTTGTTTGTATGTGATCTATTTTGATCCTTGCTATGTCACGGTCATCGCCTGTGATACTCTTGTTAAGCATTTTATGAGAACAGCCAATCTCCGTATTAAACACAGAGTTATTTCATAAAGAGTCTTCTTCCATATAGAGAGGGTTATGACCTGAATTCGAGCTGTGTCATAAGATATAGTCAGACCAGATGCACTGGGATTTAGGATCTAAATGCAGTGCTGTCCCTTTACAGTCCAACACTCGGAGCAGTGCACTTTCCAGTGTCATCTGAAGGATGTCTCAACATGGCACTGAGTAACACTATGGCATACACGTCGACTGCCAGTCAAGGTAAGTCAAATCTCCTAATTTGCCCTTCAGTGTAAGTGCTGAAAATTCAGCATACTGAAAGTATAGGACGTGATTTTAGAGGACTTTATTTTTAGGACTGTCAGTACAGTTGGGAGGGGAGCGGAGCGATTACAGACTCGCACACAGAGTGACGTCTGCTAACACCAGTCTTTTCACCAGTCATTTTTATTGAATGTGTTCCTTGTTTTGATATCTTGTGATAAGACCACATGAAATTAGACGTTTGTTAGATTATATACCATCTATATACTAGTGGACTTCTTAAAGTTAACAAATCAGACATAAAATGTACAAAAAAATATTGATGATTCACCTTGTACTCGGAGATGTAATGAATTTTGTCAAGTATGTTGACATGTACCTTCTCTGATACCTCCTGCCATTGACTAGCAATAGCAAGAAGCATAACGGGGTTCAATTGTGTTTTTAGTTATGCTAACACTTTGCTATTTGATTTATTATTTGGATGCAAATTAAGTTACTTTCTGTGGTTTTGCAGGGCAGTAACATAAATTAAATGCTATTGGCTATTTTAAAAAGAACTGCAAGCCCTTCGGTATTCCCTGTCTCAACTTCCTTTTTCAATAGGAAACACATCAACACAATACAAAACTACTTTAGTCAAATCATTTCATGGGGCTTAACTGTAGTGTTTCCTCAGTTTTTCTATTCAGTATTTTACACAATTGTAGTCAACATTTATTTATATAAAAAACATAATTGGATATCTGAAGTGCCGTTTCCTGTTTTCTACAGATGCTTCAACTGGAAGTGCTTCATATTTGCCTGCCACATCCATGAAGTCATTTCCTCTCTCAGGGGCGGGATTTACTTCACACCAAGCAGGGGTAAGGTTTACATTGGGCAAACAATTAAACTGTTTTTTTTTTTTTTTTTAATGAACATTCACGTGATATTTGACGTTGACTTTTTAAGAAACACAATTTAAATATTTTAGTAGTTGTACAAATTTAAAACATTTCTCTAGCTCTATTTGATGATTTGTGAATGTTTGTTGGCTTATCTCATAGCATTGTTCTTTCCGCCTTTAACTCACAGGGTTTGTAAAGAAGCCAAGAGTGTTGAGATACAGAGCGTGCTATATTAAGGTCACACTGTTTCACTGACTGACAGATTACTTAGTGCTTATTATCACAGTCTAACGGTTATTATTCAAAGCACAACTGAGCCATCTTCACAGCTAGAGCTCGTTGAGAACAGGTGGAGGCCAGCAGGATTGTAGAACTCAGTCACTGCTTACAATTAAAGAGTTTACATCAGTGGCATCAGTATGGGATTGTTTCTGAATATATAGTTTTGCAAATTTTCCAGCGCAACTGTATTTTTAAAGCTAAACGTATTGGTGCTGATCACACTCAGTTCAAGCAGTTGCCATGTTGTTGTAATACAGTGGGAATGCATCAGGCTAGACAGATCTTGTCCCGTGTGAAAACTAACACTAGTTTTTGTTGTCCAGGGACTTTATTTAGCTGTGTGTGATCAGGCTCCAAAATTAACTTTTTGCCCGACCTGCCAGTGCTGAGTGATTAGAAAAAAATCTACCAACCATGAGTATCATGGACAGAAAGAAATACATTACTTTTTTTTTGGGTTTGAATCTCTTATATCAGTGTGAGTCTGACTTTAGTTCTTGTGCTGCATTTAATCCTAAAATAAATTCTGCTTCATTTAAAACCAATTTTATTTACCAAATTATACTTATTAATCTGATCTTTTATTTGATTTTGAAAATATATTTAAGTGTATAATTTTAAAATGTATTTTATTTTTGCATTATTTTGTAAGAATAAGAATGTGCATAATGACTTGCATATGTGAGTTTGGCATGTGGATTCAAGGCTAAAGAACAACAACAAAGTCATCCTGTAGACTAAAACCAAGAGTTACAAAGAAAGGATCACTAGAAAATGTCATACGCCTTACAAAACAGTTTACCATCATTAAAAAAAATTTAATGGTTGTAATAATTTTGTTAATAATAATTGTACTTTGCATTTACTTGTAAAATATGTACACTACAGTTCAAAAGTTTGGTGTAGGGATAGTTCAACCAAACATGTTTGTCCTTTCTGGGCCTTGAACATGTCAGTTATGTTGCTGTCTATACAAAAAATATGTGTGTATTCTGACATAGAGAGGTTTTACAGTTTTGGAACAATTATTAATAACAGAATTGAATTTTTTAATGAAATCTCATCCTCTTACCAAGACTAATATTTTAAGATGTATCAATTAATTTATTATTTTGTATTTGAACTGCAATTGAAAAGAGTTTCCGGTCACACTTTATATTAGGTAGCCTTTACTTACATCAGAAAATAAGTACAATATACTTACTGTGTTCATATTGTATTTCAGAACACTTCTGCTGCTATCGAGGTGGGATATGGGTAAGGTTAGGGACAGGTTTGGTGATTTAAGGGTGGGTTAAACTGTAAGGGATGGATCAATAGTGTTTTTCTAAATATAATTAAAGAAAATAATCACAGATTTAGTTACACATATTTTTTAAGGTACAATGTAAAAACATGTATGTACACAATAAGTGCATTGTATCAAATGATTTATTTAAATATAAGTATATAGTAGTTAATGCCACCTAATATAAAGTGGGACTGAGTTTTCTGTTTTATTATATTTTCAAATATAATTTATTCCTGCACGGCAAAGCTGCTCAGGTTTTCTTCTTATCAGTGTTGAAGACGTTGTTCTGCGTAATATATTGGGAGAACAGTGATATCATTTTTAAAGCGGGACCTTTGATGAAAAACAGAATTTCTTCGTGGTCACTTTAGATCAAGTTCATGCTCCCTTGCAGAATACTTTCAAAATGGTAGCGAGATACCTATTATTATATTATATTTATATTATAGTAAATATGTATTTTATTCATTGTTATAATGCATTTCATTCCATATGATTTCATCTTCTGACAGTCTGATTTTCGTTTCATCTCTCAAACTCGTTTGTTATTTGTATGAACTGTAGTAATGTGAGTCGTGCTCAGACAGACGGCTGAGTGTGACTGATGGCTCCTCACATATGGACGATGTGAAGCATTGTTTCGGATTAGAAGCTCTGACCTTGCACAGATGTCTGCCACCTATAATTGAAACCATGTCCTGAGCAGGACGGTATTTTATGCGGTTGCCAGCTTGTGGATTCACACAAAGATTCTTTATGGTGGTCTTTTTAGCCAAGTTATTTATGATTTAGTCCACTGGAGAGGTGAAAGCATATGCTAATGTTAGCTCCTATTAAACCCACCTGTTTTACAGCAGCTGTATATTGGCGGTGCTTTTATAACTCTTTTAGTTTTTGGCTTATCGTGTGAAAGGATGCTCAGACTCAGACTCTGGTTCAAAAATCAGTACACACAGAAATTCAGGGTTTCGACAGATCAAGCCACCCAGCAAAGTAATCAAGATTTGTGTGATGTGTTCCAGGTTTCCTTAATGGCTCTGAGGCTGGGAATTCAATTTCAGCCCACAGCATCGTAACCTGATCTTTGGGGGATAAAGGCTTCCTGACGCAGGGAATGCTAGGAGATATATGAAGTTCAGAAAGCACATGCTATAGATTTCAGATGAACCTGTTTCAGGCAAAGCAGTTTAAACCTTCTCTAGATAAGCAAACAGATGTATCTGTAGCACGATACGATGCCCGTCATCGCTAGATCTCCAAAGAGAATGCCTTTCGTTCTCCTGATTTATGATGTGCTCACGACAAATCTCTTCATTTCTTGCCAAATGTGACATCCGTACTGCAGCACTACTGCATTCTGTAACAGTCACAGATGTGATCAAAGTACCAATACATTTTTATAACAACAAAAACGAAGCTCTGTCTCCGGTGACAGACAACGAGTGAAAAATATTTTTGCTTTGTGAAATATTCAGTGAAATTTTACTGGTAACACTGAATACATTATATGTTTGAACCTTAAAGTATCATTGGAGTATTTCATAGAGAAATACTATTTGAGTTTTTCTACTTCAGAATGACCAATTACTTGCCAAGTGTTTATAAAATTTACTTACGATTTCTTAGCCAAAAAATAGTTTCTACACCAAATTTTGATCACTACATTACATTAATTTAAGTAGCATTTTTGCATTTTATCCAAAGCAGCTTGTTAAACCCAATATCCTTGACTCTGCCAGTGCATCTACATAAAAGTTAAATAAATAATAATAAAAAAAATCATGTTGTGACAAAATTGACCACAATTATTTTTTGTTGTTCTGATTTGCCACATTTATAAATATTTTATAGAAATACTCCAATATTTGGTTGGCATACAGAAAACTTTTTAACAATTATCTAGTTATTTCTCATTTTTATTTAGTGTTAAAAATGCAACATATATATATATATATATATATATATATGCAATGTTTTAACCACTGCAAGAGTGAAACGTTATTAGAAGCTTCCATTATTATATATTGTTACATTGATATGAAACCAGTCCCATCTTTTAAATAATTTTTATTTTTCATGGAATTCAAACAGTAAATGCTGAGTGTGGATAATTATATTTAAAAATAATTATGTAAAAGGGCTCCCTATTGTTTAGAGTATATGCGGTGCTAGATTTATATTGTTATAATTGAATTAAAGAAAGACTCTCTCTCTCTCTCTCTCTCTCTCTCTCTCTCTCAAAAAAAAAGGTATTAATACAGTATGTGCCTTTTACAGATAAAACTTTAGAATAGGTAACACTTGTTATATGACTTTTCCCTCAATAAATTCTTAATTTGCTGCTTATTAATAGTTAGTAGGGTAGTTGTTAAATTTGGGTATGATTAGGGATTTAGAATAAGAATTGTGTAAAATAAGGCATTAATATGTGCTTATTTAGCACAAATAATTGGCTAATATTGTAGTTATATGCATGCTAATAAGTAACCAATAGGTGTAACCGTAAAATAAATTGTTACTGTAACTTTTGTATTTTAGAATATTATCACAGTGGCAGCTTTGTTTAATTTTTTTCTACAGTGTAGTTGTAGACCAATCATAAAAAAGTTTTCGAATGGCATTCCGTGCAGCATTTCAGTGTAATCTCCTTCACTGCCAGAGCATCGAGCCACTCAACAATCTTCGACTGCCTACAATAAGCTGAACGAACTCCAAAACACTGGTGTTGTGTTTTAATAGGCCAGCACACAGAAGCCATTCACAGTTACACTCTTACTTATACAGCATATAGCAGAGACATAAACAGCCTGTTTGGCGGTCTATTTTGGTATGTGTTTATGGAGACAAACCTAATGTGACCTTTTTGGCACATTTGGCCAAAGGGAAAGTCTGGCAGGAAGCCATTCATAGAATTATCACAAGCTCTACTCCGACTGTTAGAGTCGGTCCACGGCCAGCCGCAGATAAACCCAGAAACCAGCCGTGTCTAGACTGACATTGGTTTAAGGCTTGGAATTTGCAAGTGGTTGCCTTTTTGGCACTGATTTGAGATCCGGAGAGTTTATATGGATCGTCATGAGTATCACTGCTTTCATTCTCACACTCTGTACTCATAATGATGAATCGTTTGTGTAACAGTGGTGCTTACACTGTAATACTCCTCCTATGGTGTGTAGATTGCAGTGTAAACACTGCCCCTCGTCTCTGACCCTGTGCTCCTGTGGACTGAGTGCCTCTCACACTTGCTGCTGTCAATCAAAAACTGCCACCTCCGTGTAAAAAACTCCCTGTACACATCCAACCATGCTGTAGCTTACATTACCGTCATCAAAAATGTATTTGACATGCTTTTTAGATTCTACAAAGGGCATTTATAAAAAGGTAGTCATAAAAATACATTATATATGGACGTTCAATATTTTATATTGTGGTAATAAATGCCACCCCCCCAATAGTTTGCTACAAGTAAGATTGCATTTTTTGAAAGAAATAAACACTTAGTAAGAATGAATAGATTAAATAAAAGAATACACTGATTTATTACTGTGTCTTTGATTAAATATATAAAGCCTCAAACTTTGAATTATAGACTGAAGATAATATGAAGGATTAAATTGAGAATTGTAGGCCAAAAGTGAATTGTTGCATAATATCCAACTAATATTAGATTGTATGTGGCACTGTTTTAGTCCCTCTACTAAATTTTCAGTATTTGAGGTGAATGCTGTACTCGAGCACCTTTAGGTGGCATTAGAGAGCACAGCAGGGCCCTGAATGGATGTGTCTGAACACACATAAACACAACTAGTCACAGATATCTTAAACGCTCACATATTTTTCATCTATACATTGCTGATTTATTTAAAATGTTCAATACTGAATATATAACAATCTATGTGTCCTCTTTCAGTTTGTTCATCGTAAAACGTGTCCTGGACGTGTCGTGCACATCTGTAACCTCCCGGAGGGCAGTTGCACAGAGAATGATGTCATTAACCTAGGACTTCCCTTCGGAAAAGTGACCAACTACATCCTCATGCGCTCGACGCATCAGGTAAGAGATTTCAGCTACAGTTTGTCATAAATAAAATGCTAATGCTAGGCCTGGAGAAATAGATTTAGACAAGTACTTCATGTACTTCGTACATTTAAACCCTGACACCGATGATGTCTCCATCACCTCGGATTCGTTAATCAAATGTGACTTTTTGATTGGTCCTGTTAGTACAGACTGGATCAAATTCTGGGTCCAGTGCCAAGTTTGACATGTGCCTGAAATGCCTGGCATTGAATTGATCTTGTAACTGTCTCAAAGATTTAGTATGCAATTAAAAAGAATATTTGTTCGGATCACATTTGACACATTTTATGTTTCATGCACACTTTAACGATTTGACTTCGGCATCAGGCGTTTCTGGAAATGGCATATGTGGAGGCGGCGCAGGCGATGGTGCAGTACTACCAGCTGCAGCCGGCAACCATCAACGGACACAAGCTCCTGATCCGCATGTCCAAGAGATACAAGGAGCTACAGCTGAAGGTACGGAGCTCATCTGGCCTCAGCGTGATCACAGGATTCACACAAATTCAGCTCACTGTGTTTTCCTTTCTGACCCAGAAACCAGGTAAAGACGTTGATTCTATTATCCACGACATCAATTCCCAGAGAGAGCGAGACGAGATGCAGGAGATCGACTGGTGAGACCAGCACACATTTGTATTGGGACATTTATGGGTCATTTCTTTTTTAGTCTGGAACTACTGATTTATGTCAGTTCATATTTATAATGAACTAAATCTATCACTGAAGAATGATTTTAATTTCTAATTAGTTTAAAATCGAAATTCAAAACTAAAAATTAAAAATGGATTTTGGTCTGGAATCTCAGGGTGATAAAAACTCCTCATTTCATAAAGCAGAAGTAGTTGAGTAGTTTGGAGTTTATTTGATATAATATTTTATATGCCCTGGGAATCTAAATCAAGTGGTCTGACCAACATGCAGAAGGGAAAAACATTAAAAAGGAAATGACATCTTTGAAATGTCCCTGGTAGATCTTCATGACTGTGTGATAACATATAATAATTTATTACATTTCTTAAATTAAATAATTTCATATTTTAGTCATAACATAGATAAACTAGCTAAAATTGCATTTGTAAATTTTAGATAATTCAATATAGTAGTTATTATTAAAATTAATTTCTTTTTAAGCTATGGTTGCGCCACATCACCACATTTTCACTATAAAGACTATATATATATTTTGAAATCATGATTAATCCAAACATGCTATTCTATTCGTATTAATGAGGAAGTGTGAATTTGTGAAATATATATATATATATATTCAACTTTTTCCATTATAGTTGCACCACATGACATCAATTTTGAACTTTTCTTGAAAACCAATAAACAATAAACCTGACAAAGAGCTCAATTCTAATAGCTTGCCCGCATGCTTTCAATTTGTTTATAATAATGTTTAAAGATTTGTCCCTTTTTTTAAACCTGCTGCTGTGTCACGCAGGTATTTGCCGGAGCGTGCCAGATCACGCAGTCCAGTCAGCCGTTCTCTGAGTCCACGCTCACACAGTCCAAGCTTCACATCCTGTAGCTCCGCCCACAGTCCACCGGGGCCGCCATGTCGGCCAGACTGGAGCAATGGCATGGGGCCCCGACGGCCCTCTTGGGACTGGACGTCCCATTCCCGAGGCGACGAGGACCCCCGCGAGAGAGACGAGTGTAGGAATGACGAGGAAGAGAGACCCAACGGATGGCTGTCCGAGCGCAGAAAACCCTATCTTAAACCTGGTGACCGGATCAGTCCACGCAAGGGGCCTGGTGACGAGCGGGGCAGGGACTGGTACCCCCGCGGGAGCCCTCAGGCTTCGTCCTTTTCCTCCTATCACTCCATAGATGACTTTTACAAGAAAGACTCGCTGTACAAGACTGATAAAGCGAGCAGGCCGCAACACCAGAGACATGAGGGGAAAACCAAGAGAAGGGATGGTGGTGACTATCACAGACCCCGACACTCAGAGTCAGATGTCACCGACGACACAAACTCCAACCGCACAGCTGAAGACAGAGGACGCAGCAAGAGGCCAAGCCGGAGACAAGACAGAGAGGAGAAGGAATTGGAAAATCAGGTATGTTAACTTCAACAGGTTAATGTGAAAAAGCTGTCTCTTTAAGAATAGTCATGTCACTCGGCGGCCATCTTTGAAACACCTCTCGGGCAAGTGGAGCTCCTATCTCTTTGAATGGGGAAACATCAAATTCTCCAAAACTTTTACTAAGCTTACGATTAAATTTCATATTTGAAATCACTAATGAAATCTGACAACAACTGTGTAATAAATGTTGTTTCTTTTATAACGCTCAAATAGTGTATTTCTCAGGCGAGGTCAGTCAGTGCACATGCGCAGTCCTAGGCACACGTCTCAGAATGCTGACTGTTTCTATAGCAACCGGAACTTCTAATGGCAGATGCAGTGATGCGCTGACTTCAGTGATTGGCTATTTTATTCAGAAGGCAGGGCTTCCTGTGATTGATCAGCCATGTTAAGTGTTGCATTTACCCCAAAACTACACAAGTGACACGTCTTGGGTATTCTATAGTCTTTGATTAAACACAGTGGTTGCCGAGCAACACAGACATAAACAAAAGGTGTATGTTTGTATAGTAATGCTGCATTCCAGGCAGGTTTTTCAACCTGTCACGACTCATGATTCCAGGCTAGTCACGCCAAACTGCCTGAGTTCAAGGAATTGTGATAGCTAGATGTAAACAAACCAGAGTGGCAGCGTGTGTGTGCATTTGGTTCTGGTGATCTGTCCACAGGGCTCATCTAGGTGTTCTGGTTTCCGATGAAGATCATCTCTTTGTGCTGATACACAGACTGACTAGAACTAGAACTTTGGGGTCAAGTTGCGTTTTTTTAATGAGAGGCTTAATAACAGCCAGTTTGAAGGCTTTAGGGACATATCCTAATGACAATGATGAATGATGACTTCTGGAAGCAGCTCTTTTAATAGTTTAGATGGAATAGGGTCTAACATACATGTTGTTGGTTTAGATGAATATATACATGTAAATATTTTCAAAATAATATGCTACATGCTATAAGTACACACTCACATTATGCAAACAAAAACTTTTATTGTAGTTGTGATTAATCATTTAACAGCACTATTATAAAATTTCAAAAACGTTAATATTTAAATATCCTATTTTTTTAATTTTTTTTTATTTTTTTAATAATCTAATATTATATTATATATCCATATGTGCTTTATAGACAATATTTTAATAGCACCGTTTTTATTGAATTATAGAAGGAAGAATATAGAGCCAAAGAAAGACTGCCGTCTCCTCATAACAGCAAACCTGTAGAGTCTTCAAAGTGTGACAGAGATGGTGACAGTGAGGTAAATATATCTTCATTCATTATAGGATTTATTTAAAATAGAAATACATTATAAATGTCTTTACTGCCACTTTTGACCAGTTTAATGCATCTTTGCGAAATAAAACTATTAATTTCTAATGTTTCCTTGTTTTCAGGGACTGGAAAGTACAGATGATGGAGAGGAGGAGAGCTGGTATCCTAAAAGCATGGAGGAACTGGTGACTGTAGATGAAGTTGGAGGAGAGGATGACACTATAGTTGAACCTGATCTACCTGATCTTCACGAGGAGGACCAGAAAGTTGAGCCCAGTCAGTTGACAGCAGAGAGCCCAAAACCAAACACAAAGACCCCAACAGAAGGTGAGGAGACTGTGGTGGACCCTCCTACCCTTCCAGTGCTGGATCTAGTCCCAGATGAAAACCCTGGAGCCAGCCCCGGAGAGAGACCATCTGCCCCGGAGCAACCGGTTTGTCAACTCAACCGCTTCCCGTCCCAAGAGTTTAAGAGCGCTTTGGAGGAGACCTGCTCCACCACTCATCTAGACACACACATCGACACCACCACACCAGCTGATCCTCTAAACAACAGCAGCACCTGTGAAAGTGGGAAAGTGAATGACTTGAGTAATGATGAAAGAAAGACGGCGGAGATGGACAACAAGGAACCATGTCTTAAACAAGACAGTCAGAAGAAAGGTACTCACAACTGACTTTAGTTTGCTAGTGAATGTCTATAATTTTTTGGAGTTTTTGAGCTAAAGTTTTAAGAACATTATTTAAAACCTGGGCCTCATTTATGAACATTTCATCAAACATGTGTGGATTAAGTGTGTAAGAACAGTTTTACACAAAGCGCAGGATCTACCAACTTGTGTTTATATGTAGGAATGTGTGTACTGTAAATATAAGCATGTTTAAAGGTATTGTTCACCCAAAAATTATGATTATCCTGTCTTTTACTCACCTTTGAAGCATCCTAGGTGTGTGGGACTTACTTCTTGTAGATGAATCCAGTCAGAGTTATAATAAAAATTGTCCAGATCCCTCCAAGCCTTTGAATGGGTTTAAATGGGTGATAGTCGTTAAACTGCAGAGGACGTGACATAACATCTGCGCATTTATAATAAAACATCCCTCACACAGCTCTGGGGTTGAATAAAGTCCTCCTGTAGTGAATCCATGTGTTATTCTTCGATAAATATCCATATTTCAAACTTAATAAGCACTTTCCTCTCAGGTCTGCTATTGTGGAAACCAGAAGCAGTCTCAGTGGATGTATGCATTGTGTATGCGATGTTTCAAAGTTTCAAAGAAAACAACGTTTTCTTACTCCTCTTGGCTTATATCAAAATTCCCCCCCTCCCCCCATTCAAAGGCTTGGAGGGGTCTGGGCAATTTTTATTATAACTCTGATTGGATTCATTTGAAAGAAGAAAGTCAAATACACCTAGGATGCTTCAATGGTGAGTAAAAGACAGGATAATTAAAATTTTTGGGTGAACTAACCCTTTAAGTACAGAATCTACGTGGTAGAATGGCAAGCTACACACTTGCGTAATTAGATACAGATACAGTACATGGTAATGGCTGATCTCGCTTTGCCGGAGGTTTCGCAAACCATGCACTGCACAGAGAATGTGTTTTAAAAGAGGACACTGATCTGTTTAGTGAGAGCACAGAATGGCTTCTCAGTCATCATTACTGCTTTCTTTGCCATGATTTTGGTGAGAATGTACGCCTATCACATGATTTATAAAGGGAGGTATTGTCACCATAAATGATTTATTGTAGGCGTTTTTGATGCAAATCACCATGAACATGAACGAGCATGGTGCTTAAGAATGTGTGGTATTTATCAACAGGGATTACTTACTTGTGTGCGTAAGAACAACTATTTTATTTTGTTACTTACATTCTACATTTCATTCGTAAGGCAAAATGTTGAACCTTTTCTATGCACTGTTGATAAATGAGGGCCCAGGTAACTTTGATGCTGGAACTTTTACAGAACCTTATCAGAACAATAGCCAGTGTTTTAAGAACATTGCCTGTAAGCTGGGAGTTTGGGAGTGTTACTTCTTCATACTAATACCATTGTAATTCTTAATTCCTCTAACAGATCAACAAGTCTCACTTACCATTGATGGGCAAATGTTTGCATGTAAAATTCTGCCATTTCAATAGGAATCCACATTGGGAATTATATTGTGTGGGCAAAGGATTTCCCCTTGCAGATTCGCATCAGATTTGGTCATAAAAAATTTCCCACTTAGACCAACAGAAAGATGCTTGGTTTATGAGTGACTTTTGAGTGAGCTGTGCATCATACAGGCTTTACTGTTGACAATAGACCTCTTTTGCTTGCAAAATTTTGACCACGCCTGCTGTAGTCTTAAGATTACTGTTCAAAAGCGGTTCAGATTCACTGACTGAGCAAATTTTCTTCAAAGTGTTAAATAGTAAGTCAGAAATTTACTCTTACGAGATATTTCTGACTGATTCATGTGCATAGTATAATGTGTCACGAAGTTTGAATTTTTACTTAAAAATTATAAATATTCAGATTATTTGAATTTAAAAGACATGAATGTAGTTAGGCAGAAAAAAGACCACAAGAGCATTGAGTATAACTAATATAACTAATGCATGTTCATTAAAATCAATAAAATAACATGAATATCTGTGAAAAAAGTGTGTTTAAAGTAATTAAACGGAATATAATTAATTAAATTGCTTAATGTTTTAAAGGTAAAACAAAACTACCAACATTTTTAGCAAATTTGGATATTTTGACAAATCAAATTTTATTTCTTTTTCTTTTTTTGCCATTTACATGTAAAATCAACTTGCCTCAAAAACCTTAGGGGGCAATTTTGACCATGTATTGACAGTTTCATGTGATTAGCAGGCTGCAGATACAACAAAATGTACCCAAATCAATGATACACAACAAACACTAAAGCATTTCATTTAACCTATTCATCTATTCCAGATATTGCTGACTCATTACCGGCCTCTTCACCTCAGGCAACAGACATCCTTGCTGCGTCGCCCTCTCAGGAGCAGGAGAAAGCCATCAGTGAACACAGCATACCATTAGGTACGTCCACCAGAAGTCAAAAGGTTCAAATAAAACACAGCAAGTCCCATTTGGTCAGGAAGAAGAAAGCATGAGCGATAGTAATAGCGACGCTTTGCAGCGAGAGCAGTGCTAATAAAGGCTCTGGCTGTGATGTGGGCTCTCAGTGGGTGACTGAAGCCTTTAAGGCTAGCTGATGTCAGTGGAGCATTTGTCATTCTGCTGAGTGAGGTGTGAATTGCACCCTCGAGGCCCAAGCTTGTGTACTCATTACCACACAGCTAACACACTAGATTCCCTCACAGAAGAGCTGACTTTACACCCCTGCACACACTCAAAGAGACATATATGTGCAACGTGCCTCAGAAAAAAGTGTTGATATGGTGGTGTTCTGATTTCTGGCTGGTTTTGTTGTTTTTGGCAGGTGTGGAGTTCATCGTGCCAAGGACGGGCTTTTATTGCAACCTGTGTGGCTTGTTTTACACCAGCGAACAAACAGCCAAGACGTCACACTGTCGGAGTACAATTCACTACAGGAACCTACAGGTCATAAATATGCACATGCAGCCTTCCTTCCTCTTTTCACACAAATATGAAAAATTCTCCTTTTTTTTTTTTACCTTTTTTTGTGTAAAGTTATATAACAACAGATTATAACATAACAATATAAACCCTAAAGTGGCTGACTGATGATCCAAAGAGGTCTAATACACACAAATGTATCAAATAAAATGATATGGTTCAAATTTCTGAATTTCATATTATACTTATGTGTGGTAAATAGAATGGAGCTGGTTTGATATTTTGTCTATGGCAAAAATGCTTTAGGTGTCAGTATGAAGTCCAAACATGCTTGCGTAACATGCCTGTGAAACACAAAACTTTACAGCGCAACTTTACATAACCTTTGTGATACCAGTAGACCTTTCTTTTCAACAAACGTTGTTGGGTGTGGCATGTAAGATTTATCGCAAGTATTCTTAAGAAACAAGATGGTTAATTATGGTATCAAATGTTGGTTGGTGTGAGAGAGAAGCAGTACGTCCAGATTGAATTACAGCCCATTTATGAAACTTTTATCAGCATTATTTTCTAGTTGGGAGCACAATTAACTTGAACTTATAATAATAAACTTTATTTTATATAGCGCCTTTAAATTTAATCTCAAAGCACTTTACATACATGTATAAAAATGAAATAAAACGATACACAACACAGTACAGACAATACAAACAACCATTCAATACAAAGTTAATAAACAAGTGCAGTAAGTAATCGCATTGATCACATAAAAGCTAACCTAAAAAAGTACATTTTAAGGGATTCTGCATTTCTTATCTTAGAGGGCAGGGAATTCCACAATTTAGGAGTCAATGAAGAGAAAGCCCAAGTTGTTGGAACAGTTAAAAGACCTGCTTCAGAGGAACGCAGAACACTTGTGGGTGTATAGGGGGTTATAAGCTCTGACAAATATTAATGGGCCAAATTATTCAAGGCTTTATAAGTAAGCATGAGTGTTTTATAATCAATACGAAAACTAACAGGAAGCCAGTGCAATTTTATCAAGACAGGTGTAATGTGCTCCCTTGCAGTGGTCCTAGTAAGTATTCTAGCAGCTGAATTTTGTACCAACTGTAATTTACTTAATGTTGCTTTAGAAACTCCAGCCAGGAAAGTATTGCAATAATCAAGATGTGAAAAAACAAAAGTATTGATTCATTTTTCAGCCACACAAAAAGTCAACATGGGACGTATATTTTGGCAATGTTTCTGAGATGAAAGAAGGATGCTTTGACTGTATTACAAACATGAGGTTCAAATGTCAAGTTGGCGTCAAATATCACACCCAAATTTTTTAGTTTAGTTTGGATCTGTAGGGCAGAGCCATCCACCTGTAAATTAATGGACTCTGCTTTGCACAACTAGGTGAACCAATAAGCATTACTTCAGTCTTATCACTGTTTAGATAGAGAACATGTTCAGACATCCATTTTTTTTATCTCAGTAAAACATTGAGAAATAAAAGAACAGGTATATTGACATCAGGGTTTGAATTAATGTAAATCTTAGTGTCATTGGCATAAAAGCGAAAATTGAGACCTGAGTTCTTAAAAGTTGGCCTAAAGGAAAGATATAAATACTAAAAAGTAACAAGTAAAGCCCATAACCACAAACTGCTTGCGATCAGAGAGATAGGACTTAAACCACGTCAGTGCCATATCACACACTCCAAATACAGTCTCTAAATGAGTGGTTAAAACAGAATGATGAATAGTATCAAAAGCGGCACTTCGATCGAGAAGAATCAGTATAGATAGATAGAGTCGGAACAAATCCTTGGTGACTTTTACTAACGCTGTTTCAGTGCTGTGGAGTTTACGGAAAGTGGCTCAAGAAGATGATAAGAAGAAAGATATAAAAGCAATTGAGAAGCCACTGTTTGTTCTAAGATTTTGGCAAGGGATGGGAGATTAGATATGGGACAAAAATCATTCAGGTTATCAAAGTCTATGTTATTTTTGGTGACGGCAGAATTTTTAAGTGCATTATCATGCCTTCTGCAAATGAATCAAACTTTCAAAAGGTATAACATATATCAAAAGTTACACTACAGACTAGCTAACTACTTGGAAAGTATTTAAGTGATTCAAATCAGTGACTGTATGAAACCAGTGCACATATAAAATTAGCCACATCATTGGCTAGCTTACTGTATTGAAGCTACTTAAGGAACTTGAATCACTAAATGAATCAAACTTTCCAACAGTGCATCTGAGATTAGCTAACTATATAGAAGCTGCTTAAGTGAGTCAGATATGTGAATCAGTGAACAGTTTCCTAAAATCTCTTCCTAAACACACTAATTCACTTAAACAAATCAGACTTTCCAGAATTGTTTCTTAAAATGTCTTCCCTCCAAAAAGAAGTACATAAAAGATTAGCTACATTACTGACTAGCTAACTGCGTTGAAGCCACTTGAATCAGTCAATTGTTTCTTAAAATCTCTTTCCAAATGAACTGATTCATTAGAATGAATCAAACTTTCCAACAGTACATATGAGTTTACGCTTACAGACTAGCTAACTATATAAAAGCTACTTAAGTGCCTCTGATAGGTGATTTAGTGAACTGTTTCTTAAAATCTCTCCTTAAACTGTTTCACTTAAATGAATCAGGCTTTTAACAGTACATGAGATTAGCTACACTACAGACAACCTACATAGAAGATACTTAAGTAAATAAAATCAGTTAATTGTTTTTTAAAATGTCTTCCCAAATGAACTGATTCACCAAAACAAATCAGACTTCCCAGGAGTACCTATGAGATTAGCTACATTACAGATTATCTAACTACATTAGAGCAACTTGAGGAACTTAATTCAGTCAACTTCTCTTTCCAAAAAAACTGATTCATTAAAATGAATCAGATTTCCTGATTCAGTAAAACAAAAAATCTCACATTCATGAGCTTAGCAACATTCCTGACTTCCTGAAAGCAGTGAATTATTTCTTAATTTCTTCTCAAATGAAACGAATCACTAAAATGAATCAGATTTTACAGTGGTACATACGAGAATACCACTTAGCAGAGTGAATTTGACTATTGAGTCCACTTTTCTGGCAGTAAAGCTGCACGCAATGCGAACAACGTGAAATTCAACAATGTGAAATTCAAACAGCGATGTAACATTTGGCCACGCTACACTGCTACTTGTTGGAAATTATAGCTTGTTACTGAAAAGGCTACACTTACTTAGTTACTCCCCACCACTGGTGACTGCAATGTAAGACTGACTGATCTAAGAGGCCTGGTCCTCAGGGTAGGATATAGTTTCTCATTATAACCCTTGAGAAACGCACACATATAGACAGACGAGCACACTTTCCAACACAACACGGTTGAGGCGGCAAAGAGCCGGACATTCCCCATCATCACAGTCAGACCACAACCAGTTGTCGTGTATCTCAGTCAGCCAAGGAGCGTCACCTCATACTTCACTTCTCCGCCTTGAGGTCTGCCAGCTGTGTTGAGTTTACAAGAACTAGAGTGAGAAGGTGACAGCTGAATTTAACATCCGAAGAGCAAGGCAGGTGAAACCGAGACAGACAGAGAGAGAGAGAGACTGTAAACCCCACAGGAAACACCTGCTTTCCTCCCACATTTTGACCTTCTTCTGTTTCAATTCTCCTTGTTTCACTGGTAAACAATTAGGCTTTTTGGAAGGGACGCACATAAATGGGAGTTTCTACAACACTTGTGTCTTTACAACTGACCTCAACAATAAGTCCAGTAGAATATGAGCGCAAAATGACTTTGCAACTTTAAAATATAAAAGTACTGTCATGTAATTTAGTCGAATTATGCGAAAGCTGTAACTAGAATGTGTGCAATTTGGATACATAAAAAGCTAGCTATGAAATTTGCATTGGCAAGATTAAGTTGTCAGCCTATTTATCCATTTGTAGACATTGTTGGTTTAAAGTTATTAAACAAATGAGTTTGAAATGTATGTTTAGGATTATGTTTTGTCTCTAAGCCCAAATAGCCCAGAAACGTGCAATATCCAAATGTAGCATGAACTTACTTGAGTATAACAGTCATAACTGTTATGCTGTCAGGCAGCCATTTTAGTTAGAGAAACCAAACTGTTGCTCTCCAAGGCTTTGTCTGTAATTTAGAAGTAAACTGTCATTTGTGTGATTTAACGGAGGATTGTTTGTGTTTTTATAGAAGTATTTATCGCAGCTGGCGGAGGAAAGTCTCCTGAACTTCCACATGGAGTCGCCAAACACTGAATGAAGCTCGCGTAAGACTATCAGGACTGCACCACTGCTGGAACATGCTGAAAAACAAGGACAAAGAGGATGGGGACACAACTCATGTTTTCAAGAATTAAAAAATTATCAATTAAGAATTTAAATATATTTTAAGGAAGTAGATCCCTGAAATACTTAAGTTCTAAACACATTCATTTCTGGTATGCAAAATACTTTCTTTTTTTCTCAGAATGTTTATGCTGCTATTTTTTTATACATTGGAATTGAAGCGTTTTGTGGTTACAAGATTTAAAAAGCTCCATAAAAGTATCACAAATGTAAATCCATGCAACCTGTGCTTTTGATTTTTTGTTGTAACCACAAAAAATAATTAATAACTATAGAAATTTAAAAAGAAAACAAATAACAAAAACTAAATATAACACTAGAAATAATTAATACGACATGACCATGATTTACTTAAAAATTAGGGAAATAGTTCTAGTCTAATTCACTTTCATTTTATGGAAAAGAGCAGCAGGGACATTCTACAAAATGTTTTACTTTGTGTTCCACAGGGTTGAATATACAGGATTGAAACATAAGGGAGAGTAAATGTTGACAAATTGCCCTGTCCTTATTTGTAGGGCATAATGCAGTATGTGTGTGTCCTTGTAGTTCAGCATGGAATTTTTACGATACTGTGAAAAACATGTATGAGAATGTGAAATGCACTGGTAAGTGTAGTGTTTACATAATCTGCATCTGCCTCAACCATACTCTAATGCTTGCATATATGTTGAATTTTCTCTGTGATGGACAAATATAAACTTCACTTCAGAAGTGCCTAATTTAACTTCTTTTTAAATTTCAAAGAGTTGTAAAATTATCCTCAGGTTAATACTCATCAGGTCTTCAATCTCTGTCATGCTTAAACTATTTCGTTTTTGAAGTGCCTTCTAATGTATTAAAAGACCCAAGCTAAAAAGTCAGTTGAACACAATGGGAAGCTGCTTCTGTATAATGTCTACCATAGTACTGTGCTTTTTATTTTTCTTCATTGCTGTACACAAAGCTCAGACTTTAGGGATACTTGAACTGGACCATGTTTATTTATCTAATATCAAATTTATATCAAGCTGAGTGAGTGTTGTAATGCTACTATATTATTGGAATGGATCTGGATTTTTTTTTCTCTTGCTGTTTTATATTCTGTTAATAATAGCACTCAATTTTATGGAAGAAAAATATGTATAAATATTTTGGGTTGCATTGATGCAAATATTAAATAAACATTTTGGAAAATAATGTTGCCTGATATTTATGTGAAACGAACGACTCGAACGTGTCCCATGCTGCACTTTAATGACATGTCCTGGCCTGTGCGTTACCGAAATAACTCCTTCAACTTTTTAAACCGTAATCTTACTTAAAACTGGGTCAGATGAATAACATAACAAGAGAGAGGGACTTCATCCTCACCCATGCGCAATCTGTTACATAATGACATCACTTCTGTTCTAGTGTCCATCGCAGAGCGGCGGAAAGTCACGATCTTCACCGAAGATCTCATAGAAAATACGAGAAGGATCAGCTTCATCTGAACTCAATTTTCATTGGTCCGCCTCTATTATTCTAACCAATCACAGAGCGCGCAGGACAGCATTACACATTATGCATGTTGAATTTTCTCTGTGATGGACAAATATAAACTTCACTTCAGAAGTGCCTAATTTAACTTCTTTTTAAATTTAAAAGAGTTGTAAATTTATCCTCAGGTTAATACTCATCAGGTCTTCAATCTCTGTCATGCTTAAACTATTTCGTTTTTGAAGTGCCTTCTAATGTATTAAAAGACCCAAGCTAAAAAGTCAGTTGAACACAATGGGAAGCTGCTTCTGTATAATGTCTACCATAGTACTGTGCTTTTTATTTTTCTTCATTGCTGTACACAAAGCTCAGACTTTAGGGATACTTGAACTGGACCATGTTTATTTATCTAATATCAAATTTATATCAAGCTGAGTGAGTGTTGTAATGCTACTATATTATTGGAATGGATCTGGATTTTTTTTTCTCTTGCTGTTTTATATTCTGTTAATAATAGCACTCAATTTTATGGAAGAAAAATATGTATAAATATTTTGGGTTGCATTGATGCAAATATTAAATAAACATTTTGGAAAATAATGTTGCCTGATATTTATGTGAAACGAACGACTCGAACGTGTCCCATGCTGCACTTTAATTACCTGTCCTGGCCTGTGCGTTACCGAAACTTTTTAAACCGTAATCTTACTTAAAACTGGGTCAGATGAATAACATAACAAGAGAGCGGGACTTCATCCTCACCCATGCGCAATCTGTTACATAATGACATCACTTCTGTTCTAGCGTCCATCGCAGAGCGGCGGAAAGTCACGATCTTCACCGAAGATCTCATAGAAAATACGAGAAAGATCGGCTTCATCTTGAACTCAATTTTCATTGGTCCGCGTCTATTATTCTAACCAATCACAGAGCGCGCAGGACAGCATTACGCTATCGAGTTGCTGTGCAGAGAACACAAAACCAACATCAACGGAGAGTACACTCGAGTGGACTACGCAATAAAGCAGGTTAGTAGGATTTGTTCCTTATCGACGTTCAACATTGTTTTCATGCAACCTATTTTCCGATATTTAAGACTTTTGGAGGCTGTATTTTAGACGCAATGTCAAATAAAGACCAAAACTGCGTTTGTTCGCTGCTAGTCCCTAGGCTTTGTTTATGTTTATGTTGGGCTCGCGCACTTACGTGTGCAAATAATTGAATGTGTGCTCTACATCAAATATTAAACACGTTAATAGCAATTAACATTAAAAACTGAGGTTTTTTTTTTTAGCTAAAACACTTTCTTTTGCAGACTGCAGGTCTTCTTTCTGTATGGCAATGCGATCCATTCATTGTATCAGGCTTGTGTTGGAGCCAAATGGATGCTGCTGATTGGAGCAGCTGCTTGTTCTTATTTATTCATTGATTTTTTTTTTTTGCTTCGAAAGTAAAAATTAACGTTAATATTTCTGCATCCTAGGTGCGAAGGCACATTTCATACGCTGTAAAACTTCATTTCCTAACCATGGCAACTGACTGTGAGGCATGGCTCAATGCAAACCCTGTTGGTAAGTTTATTTTTTAAACACGATATTTAGTGATTTAGTAAATGTTTTAGGTCCGTTTTTCAGTAGTTTGTGCCCTCATATTTGGTATAAGATATGAAAAGTGCCAAGGTCAAAAATATAACAGGACAAAAATATATAAGGGGCCCAAACTTTGCCCTTTGCATGCTGTTTTTAATGCATATTTAGTCTCAAACTATGAGTTTGACATATGTATTTGCATGTAAATGAATCCAAACACTCTCATCATCTACAGAAGCTGGAGATCTCAGCGATTCTTTCCCCTCTGGGGACGAGGATAACACCTTCACTAGAAACGTCAATAATGAGATAAATGGAAACTGGATAGCGGCCCCCACTGGCAGCATCCACGAGGCCAGACTCAAGGCCAAGGTGAAGAGACGTCTGAGGAAGAACTCCTCCAGGGACTCGGGCCGGGGCGACTCGCTGAGCGATAACGGCGAATCGGTCCGGTCTGTGGTTCCACCCACCAGCCCTAAGAGTAAACTGTTAAATAGGAAGTCGAGGATGGGCAAGGGACGAGGCCTGCCGAAGAAAGGTATCAGTGCTGCTAAATTCCTTAACCTAGAACTATTGGGGCTTTCGCACCAGAGGAACCTTTTCATAGTTCCTAGACATAGTGGTGGAAGTTCCCACTTTTTGGCATGCTTAGACTATAGGAACTAGGAGTGTATTTAGTTCTAGGAAGTAAATTAGCTCCTGCTTTAGATTAGGGTCTAAAACAAATCTATAGGAATTACCAGACGTTAATGAATGTTGATTGGCAAAACGCATACAAAATGCCTGCTACCCAACGTTCTTAATAAGCCAAGTAAAAATATTTACTCAACAAACATTGGAAAACAGTGATAATGGCTACATGTTGTCTGCAGCATCGTGTTCTTTTCTCAGCATCTGATATGTGCACTGCAAGCTTTCATAAGACATTTTGCCTCTTAGCCCTGTAAAAGGTCAACTTTAATGATAACTATGTGTATCCACGCCAACAAACTAGGGCTGGGCGATATATATCGTACGATATATTATGCGCATCTCATCAGTGAAGCCGATACATATCGCCCAGTACGATATATATCGCCCAGCCCTACAACAAACGTTAAAATTTTGTGTATATTAAGCACACGCTGCAGAATGGATTATCTTTGGTTGCAAATGTTTTTATTCAGCTAAAAAAAAAAAAAATTATATATAATTGCAATTGCATTGTTCCTCTGTATCATATCGTTATAGTTGTGGTTTGGAGTTATTTATTCTTATAGATTCTTATAGATTTAAAGTGATTATTAAATCTTCAGTAATCTTTAGGTTTACAGCTGTTGGCATGAACAGCACTTTAGTCTGATCTTTTCTGTTTGGAATTTTGTTATTTTGATTCAATTGAACTTGGAACGCACACAAATGTCAATAAATTTGAATTTATAGTTCTGAAATTCCAAAAGTTGTGGAAGTCCAGTGCATGTGAAATTCATTTATATGAGTACAGAGCACATGAAGTGTTGATTTGGTCCTGTTCCAGCATCTGCCACTTAATTTTAGCCAATTAGATGGTTCAATCAGACTGATGCACTTCAGAACCAAACTCCACCCACATTCTCACATACGTTCATAACAGACTCTTGCTCCTATTCATTCAGTTGTTGTTTTGCCCAGTGTTGGTCAGTTGTTTAGGGTTCACTGCCCCTGAGTGCAACAGACCTGAATTGATTTGGAAAAGTCTGGTTTGCAGAAATGCCCTATATATATGTCTGTGTCAAGTACACTATATGTGGACTAAGCTTTCAAAAAAACATTTTGATTCTACTCCCTTTCGCTATCGGTGATCGTTTAATCACCTTGATGAGATTTAAAGCGTTTTAGTTGTGACCTTTTTACCACCCCCATCAACTGCAAGATGACTTCATGGCACACTTCTGTTTTTGATTCCCCTCAGCGATGGCATATTCGGCCCTATATTTGTTATGTAATAGCTGGTTTAGTCAGCTTAAAGGGCAGGGCTGGAGTTCCTGTTAGCTTTTTTTTGTCTAGAAGCCTTAAGATGCAGACGTTACAGTGAAATGCTGTCGGTTTAGAAGTTTAAGTTCAAATACTAATCCATTAAGGCCTAAATAGTGGATAATGGCATATTCACTGTTTTCTTTAAAGGCTTTGTGGTCCAGCTGAGCAGAAACCATTGTGTTGTTGGGCATTTCATTTGAGGATTACAAATTGCAGACAGATATTTTCATCGTCAAATTGTTGATATTTTGAAGAAGGTTAGGAACCAAACACCTTGTCACCCAAAATCACCCAGGTGTGGAACATTATGAGGATGTAGCAGAACATCTACATTAATAAAGGCGATGCTAAGCCTTGCATGCACATACTTATTTGATGTCTTGTGCCAGTTATATTCAGTTTCTGTTTCTTGTTTAGTATCAGTTTGGCACTTGTGGTCAGAGCTCAGCACATTTCAAGGTGATGTCAGCAGCTGTGAATTTAAAGGGGCCTGGCTCTGTTTAAGGGAGCCGTTTCAAAGAGGATGACTCTTTGCAGTTTGACATGACAGGAACATGTACTTTTTTTATTGACTATTGCAGAAGGCACTGAAAGAGTCTTTCTTCTTTCTGTTCTCTCTTGACATGATTTTAAAGTTATTCCAATGCATTTTATTGTTTTAAAAAGCTATTTATGTCTTTTGTATCCATAGGTGGAGCAGGAGGTAAAGGTGTATGGGGATCACCTGGGGAGGTTTATGATGTAGATGAAGTTGACGTTAAAGACCCCAACTATGATGTGGAGCAGGTAAGAGCCACACAGTATGCTTGCTAATGTTTTTTTTTTTTAAAGGAATAGTTAAAAAAAAGTAAAATGATCTGAAAATGTATTCACCATCAGACCATGTAAGATGTAGATGAGTTTGTTTCTTCATCATATTTGGAGTGATATAGATTTTGCATTACTTGCTCTTCACAATCCAAGCAGCTGATAAAAACATCACAATAATCCTAGCACTCAAACCCCTCAGTTAATGTCTGGTGAAGTGAAAAGTTGCGCGTTTGTAAGAAACAAATCCATCATTAAAGCATTTCAAATTTAAAATGCCTTACAAACAAAGAGCTTTTCTTTTCATAAGATGTTAAATGATGGACTGAAATGGTGTGGATGACTTTGTGGATTATTGTGATGTTTTTATCAGCTGTTTAGACTCCATTATATCCATTCACTGCAGAGGATGCATTGCTGAGCAAGTGATGTAATGCTACATTTTCATGCATTTGCATACAAATTTCATGCCCATTTTAACTATGAAACCGGCACACACTGTGTTTCTGCAGGAGAATTGTGTATATGAGACAGTCGTCCTCCCTCTGGATGAAGAGACGTTTGAGAAGACGCTCACTCCTATAGTTCAGGAGTACTTTGAGCACGGGGATGCTAATGAAGTGGCGGTGAGTTTTATAACAGTGTTGTTGAACGAGGATATGGCTTTTGCCCTTTCATATCTAATCGGTGCCGTGCAGTCCTGTGCACTTATGAGTAAACAAAGCTGAAGAACGCTGCATTATCATTTAAATCAGAACGTCTCGCTCCGTTCCTTCAGGAATTGCTTGCTGAGCTGAACCTGGGAAGCATGCGTGGCGACGTGCCCATGCTAGCCGTATCGCTAGCACTGGAGGCCAAAGCCAGCCACAGGGAGCTGACGTCACGACTGCTCAGCGAACTCTGTGGGCGAGTGCTCACAGCCGGAGACGTGGAGGCCTCCTTCCACAAACTGCTTAAAGAGCTGCCTGACCTGGTGCTGGACACACCTGGGGCTCCGCAGGTAACATTTATTTATTGTTTTGACCATACAATCAGAAAGTGGACCAGGTTGAACAGATAAATATTACAGTTCTGAAGTATTAATGAGATATTAATATTTATATAATTGTTACATATAACATGTAATGTATGTAAGATAGATAGATTTTAAATAGTATGTATATATATATATATTAATATAATATAGACAACTTTTCATATTAGATACTTTATAATAAAATAGTTATTAATTAATGAAGAAATGTAAAAAATATATATATATTTCGACAATACAAAGTTTAATAACAATTAAATTATTCATGATTATTTGCATGACATTTAATCAAATTAATTTCCAATTTATTATAATGTAGTATACTAATTTTAGTATACGTTAGCGTATATAATGTTGTATTAATATATTAGTAATAAATAAAAAACCAATATATTACAGTATTAATATACTTATCATATTTATTTTATAGGAATGAAGTTTAATATGAATTAAGTTATTCACAATTATTTGTATGACATTTCATTAGGAGCCGCCCTAGCTGATGCGTAGATTTCTGCAGTGTAACATTTTGCAGAGTTGAATTTCTAAGCTGCGGTGCGTCTCTCTGAGCTGCATGTTTACTTTGCTAAAAGCGCGTTTGGTAAGCTGCGGTTAACAATGAAAACTCTGTGGTCGTAGCACGTCTGGTGCAGATGAGCCAGTCAGAAGAGACTTTCAGCTGTTTCCTTTGGCTCTGTCGAAACACCAGAGCTTGTTCTTTTGTCTGACAGTGTGCAGACTGCTGGCTCAGCACTGTACAAACACCTCTCCTGTCAGCCTTCATCCAAACACCGGAGCCAGCGTCCCTTTCCTGCCCTTTAAAACCAATACAGTCCCAATACAAAGGGTAGATGTGCCAAACAACCACGTGAACAAATATTGACCTCGGACTGCTTTAGTCTTAGCTGATGTGTGTTACTGTATTATCTGACTGTGTGTTTCCTCCACTGTTTACAGCACCCCACACACAACCAGTGGCGTTTAAAAATGTCAGGATAGGGGCTTTTAAAAATACTTTTTAGTGAAATTCTGCTGCGTTCAATGATTCAGTTCCTTTTTTTTGTATCACATGAGGGGGTTTTGTGTGTGTAAACAAGAAATATGGAAGTGCTTCCAGTGGAAAGCTGTCAGAATGAGTGACCTTTAACTGGAAATTCTTTTCTTTTGGACCTTAAACTGGAAATTTTCTTCCATTTGTATTTAGTTTTGAAAGCTTTAGTTTGATTTGGATGACTTTTACTATTAATTATTTCAGTTCCTCTTTTGGACCCTTTGGGGAAAACCCCCACAAATGCTAATTTAATATTAAAAGCAATTTTTATATTTACAGTTGTCCATACGAACGTTTTTAATATCCTTTTTATATTTTATATACACACAGGTGCTGGTCATATATATCTTCAAAAAGTTGATTTATTTCACTAACTAGCCAGCCTCTTTTGCAATGACCTTTTGTGTCTTGCCCTCGTACAAAGTGTCTGTCGTTGTCTTTTGGACAACTGTCAAATCAGCAGTCTTCCCCATGATTGTGTATCCTACAGAACTAGATTTGCGGGTGTTTTGAGTTTATTTGCTGATTATAGTGTGGCACCAGGTGTCTTCAATACTGAACCTTTTCACAATATTCAAATTTTCTGAGATAATGAATTTTGGGTTTTCATTAGTTGTCAGTTATAATCATAAAAATTAATAGAAATAAACACTTGAAATATATCAGTCTGTGTGGAATTAATGTATTTATTATACAAGTTTCACTTCTTGAATAGAATTAGTGAAATAAATAAACTTTTTGAAGATATTCTAATTATATGGCCAGCATCTGTGTGTGTGTATGTGTGTGTGTGTATATATATATATATATATATATATATAATATAATATATAAAATTGTATAAATGAAATGCAACATTTTAATATTAAAAATATTGATAATAATTAGTGCTGGGCAATGATTAATCGCGATTAATCGCATCCAAAATAAAAGTTTTTCTTTACATAATATATG
>JAUCMS010000049.1:10014572-10026952 GCA_032357445.1 Enteromius radiatus | reverse complement strand
ATCGACTGTCCTGCAAAGTTTAGTTCCAACTCTAATCAGACACGCATGCCTTTTAATTTTCAAGCGATCCTAAAAAACGAGCAGGGTTGGGCACCCCGGAGTTAACCTATTAGAAGCTTCTTAAGCTCACAATGGAATCATCTGGAGTTTGCTTTTGTGTTTTAAGACACAAATGTAGTGTATGTTTACTTCTGACTTTGATGAAAGTGATAAAAAAAAAATCTCCCTCTGAAATTCTGAAACTTAACAAATACAAAAAAATTTAATATTTATTGATATAAAACAGAAAATGTTTACACCGATTTAAAGTTTTTCTGAAGTGTATGTAAATATCTGGTTTCAACTGTTCAACTATCAAGTCATGCTTTTTTCCTGTCATATTTATTATAAATAGCAGTAACGTACAAACACACTTATTTTTTTATTATTACTACATACTATTAGTATACACACAACTTATTACCTGTTGTGTGAGTGTAATAATATTGTCATGTACCCAAATGACTAGTTTGTTTTCTCTGGTCAGGGGCCGGAAGAGGTTCGTCAGTGAAGGAGACGGCGGGCGTCTCAAACTCTCCAGCTACTGACTTCAGGAGTCCCAGCCGTTTCTGTGGCAGCTGCTCCAGACGTGAAGCTCACCGGAGCTCTGTATTTCTTTTAGATGCTTGTATTTCTCATGAAGGTTAAAGTACTAGAAGCGTTCTTCCTGTCAGAACACAATGGGACCGCAGGGCCAGGCACTTTCGATCTGAAGGAGACGTAATCCCCCGATCCTTCTGATGTGACTCTCATAAGCTAATTCTGAAAGTGCCACACTTATGACTTAGTCATTCCATGTTTTGTATTCCTGAGTTCACTGCCACTCCTGTTCTCCAGTCAGCAGTGTTTGTAGAGACTCGCAGATTCGTGTACATAGCTTTATAAGGTTCAGAGCGCTTTCTCCTCCTGGGCTGCTTTTGTACACCGTGCTCCAGTTTATTTTCCTCTTTATTTCCTCTGACTTCTCAAAGATGTTGTCTCTGATGGTCACTGACGAAAGGACAAACCTGAGCAATGCACAGCAGCTGGGATCATTTCACAGAACATTTATTTTTATATTTCATTAGACTGGTGGATGTGAAATGTACCTGACTTACTTGCTCTTTGTTAAAACTGGTTAAACGAATAAATAATAAAAAGTTGTTGTCATCACTGATTACTGGTGCTGATGTTGGGGGAAGTTCTTTGTAGATATTGGATAAGGAATTGGAACCAGAAGGTTGCGGGTTCGAGTCCAGGGTCTGGCAGGGATTGTAGGTGGTGGGAGTGAATATCCAGCGCTCTCTCCACCTTCAATACCACGACTGAAGTGAGACCCTTGAGCAAAGGCACCGATTCCCCCAACTGCTCCCCGGGTGCCACAGCATTGGCTGCGTTCTGCTCTGGGTGTGTGTGCACTTGGGTTAAACGCAGAGCACAAATTCCAAGGAAGAAATGAAGTAACTTGTGGCCAGGTATTGTGACCAATACTTGGAATTTGTGCTCTGCATTTAACCCATGCAAAGTGCACACACGCAGCAGTGAACACGCCCCCATACCTGGCCACAAGTCACATCAATGCAATTTAATTTTTGAAATGCTCTTTTTAAAAATTACTTTGGATTAGGAGTGAAATAGTCCTCAGGCATTTCCTGAAACTTAAAGAACTAGACATTTTAACAATTAGCGATTAAATGCTAAGATAGATCTTAGACATATAATGAAATGACAAATGAAACAAAATATTAAAATTAATGCTTTTTGAATCGATTTACTTAATTTTTACTACATAAAAAAACAGGAAAACAGGAAATGATCCATAATCTTGCAGTTGTGAAATAAATTATACATTTTAATACATTTTAAATATTACTTTTTTAAAGCTGAATCTTTAGCAGTCATGTTTTTTTGTGAAACACTGACACATTTTTATGATTCTTTATTAAATTAAACAGCATTTATTTGAAATTGTTTAACGATAAATTGGTTTATTAAATGTTCTTGTTGAATAACATTACATATTTCTTAAAAAAAAAAAGTTCAATGTATTTAAATATGACATTAACAAAGTATGTGTACTTAAACTAGACAGAGGAATGTAAAGACCTGTGCATAACCGCAATTTCATGCATTAATTAGCCAGCATTTACAGTGAGTTATATATATATATATATATATATATATATATATATATACACAATTTCAGAATATAGCCATTGAAACAATGCAACTGTTATGAATAATCTTTCTGGAATCTGAAACAAAAATTCATGTTAAACTAAACTAAATAATTATTCATGTGCATACGAGGCCTCATAAGCTAAAGAACACTTAAGCTTACGCATTAAGTTTTTACCAAAACAGCAACCACAAATGAAAATCACTCATCTGAACATTGACCTATAGCTGACTATATTTGTGATATGTGCTAATATTAGGTTGTGATGGAAGTACCCTACTCTGCTCTCTCAGGCTGCTGCTGCTCTTTCAAAGCCAGTTCTTGTTGTCTGATAATCTCCTGAGCTTCCTGCTGCATCTTCTCCAGTTTCTCCAGCGTCACAGACTTCAGAGGCAGGAGTTTGGGTTTGCACAGGACCATGGTGGGAACGTCCTCCATGGACAGCTGACCTGCACAGATAAAACACAACACAGCCCTTATGCTCTGAGTGTTTGCAGCAATATCCGGACTAAAGTTGAGCTGTGGCCTCCAGTGTTGTGGTTGTTTTGGTTGTCATGTGGGACGTCTTTCAACTCCGTCTGTATAAAAGTGAGGTTTTGAAAGCTGAGCACTACAAAAAAAATGCTGATCAAAGCAACAGCGGAAAAAACCAACTCACCTTGTTTAGGCAGAACCTCTCTAAACATCGACTTCACTTCAGGCATTGTGCTTCAGCGACTGTTAATGTAATACACAAAAATAAACATATAACGTTACATAAAAACAAAAGCAGTACAATCACTATCGTAAGTTATATTATTAGTTACATATAAACAACATATACAAGGACAAATCTTAATTCACGCATACAATCTTAAGAACTACATTTCTTTCTTTTAAAACTGAGTTGACATGCCAGAAATGTCTCACCTTATTAACTGTATATTACAGGAGCATCAAGTGGCCGGCTTTCTATTAGCTTGTTGACTGACGACAGCCAGACGTTACTGCTCTTAACCGACTGTCAACGAACTGTATATTTACAAAAAATACTGCACTCACTGCAAATAAACATTAAAAGAATAAAAAATATGCACCGCTACGCCGATTTATCGTTTATCTTATCAGCTGGTGTTATACGCACTTCCGGTTCAGCGCGTTCTACTCGGACGACCTCTTCCGCTACTGCCGCCTAGCGACACCAGCGCACTGTTGGCAAACGACAGTCACAGGAGATGTTTTGTCTGATGAAGGTTGTAAACGTTTTTATTTTTGTATAATCAATAGATAATAATATTTTAATTTGTATATATATATATATATATATATGTTTCTTAACACATTCATATAGCTTAATTATTTGTTTAATACTATTATTATTGTTGTTGTTACGGTTATTGTAAATACATTTTGGTTATTTCACTCAGAATTATTATTATATTTATTATTATGTTAATATAGTAGTCGTTTTTATTATTGGTGTTTTTTAAAACGTACTGGTCATTTTTAACTCTAAAATTAAATGAGTATAATAATTAGATATTTTATTTAACATGAAATAACTTTTATTTGTTTATTGTTGGTTTTGAACAAATCTGGGTTATATTTCACTCTAAAATTATTATTGTCATGGTTATTATTTTTATTTATTTATTTTATTGTTAGCTTTCACGATGTATTGGTCATTTGTCACTCTAAATTCAAAAGAGAATAATGGTGAAAATATTTATAAATTACGCCTCAATTATTAGTATTATTATTTATTTTGTTATGATTACAGTTGAATGATTCTTATTATTCTTAATGTTAATAATAATAAGATCATTTCTATTATTTGTTTTATATTAATTTTTATAAATGTTATTTTAGATCAAATACGTTATAATAATATGTTAGTTTGGTGGTATTTTAGCGACATTCAAGTACATTTCTTAATTTCATGGCTTCACTTATAGTGCAATTTTGTTCAACTATATCTAAATATTTGCACATTTATTAACTTACAGAAAACCAATTACACGCCTATAATCATTCATTTATTCCGTTTCATGACACTTCCGTCCACCAAAACCACTTTCTCCCCTGATCTATCCCAGGGTCCCTCATTGCGTCTGTCATCATCACTGCGATTTTTCCAAAACAAAAATAACGCGGAGCTCCAGCAGCGGTCTCGTGACGCGTCAGTGACGCGCGCTGGGGAGGGGAGCGCGAGCTGCAGCGCTGCTGGAAAGGAGGAGGAAGCGAGGATGGCGTCGGAGTCACACCTCTGAAGGTAAAGCGCTTTCGCGGCTCTGCGCGGCTCCGGATCGCACCCTCCGTGGCGCGGCGTTGGTGTTCGGCGCGATGGACGCTCGCGAGCGGCGGCCAGGCGCGATCGACGCGGCGCGGTCCGCGTGCGGCTGCCCTGAATGCGCTCTTTTGTTCAGTCCCGGAATGGCCGCTGCTTTATGTGTGTGTGTGTAGAATGGGTTTTCCTTTCTTTTCTTTTACATATTCCGTGGGCTTGCGAAAAGAAGAAAAGATAGAGAGAAAGAGAGGGAGAGAGGGGGGAGAGAGAGAGGGGGGTAAAACGAAAGGTGCCGCGAAAGCCAAGTATGCGTGCGGAATGCAGTAAACAAAAGAGTGATTTGTCCCAAAATGGTCATAGAGTCAGCGTCAACAATGCTTTATTGGCACGATTGTTAACATTTACAAGATTGCGAAAGCGTATACAATACTTAAAGCACACAAATGTTTTTTTTTTTTAAATAATAAAAATAATAAGTAGAAGTGGGTGCAGAATGACGGAAAGGAAAAAGACATTGTACCAAAAAATAAAATAAATAAATAAATAAATAAAACAAATTTAATATACCTTTTTATATGTCAGTTCAACAGACAGTAGAGCACGACTGCTGCTGCGCGCTCACGCGCATACTGGTGATATGCGATTCACCAATGAGTCGTTCTTTTGAATCGGATCTTTTTAGTGAATCGTTTGAACCGGTTTACGATGTGGCCTAAACGATTAATTTGATTGAATAGTACCGAGTGGTTCTGAGTTCAAATAACCACTGGAACGCACTTGTAAAAATGCGACTTGGCGAACATTGTATGGTTCTACGCCTTCCACATACAATATAAATACATTTAGACCACTTAACCTAGTAATTGCAATTGGGGTGTGAAGAGACTTTCAAGCATGACAAAACCAAATCACCTACCCTACCTTTAAGCGGACCAAATGATTGCTCTTCCTAAAACATTATTTCGACAGAGGGGACAACTGTGGAAAAATACATTTTGATTAAATTTTGATTTGAATTTTGACAACAAAACCAGACCTGGCAAACTTGATGTCAACATTGTTCACTGTAAAATCTATAATATGCATTTACAAAATAGCCTAAATATGATTTAGTTTCTTTAGTTGTGCCCCAAATTGCATGCTTATGCACTATTTTATGACATTTTGTAATATGAATAGTGCTAACATAGAGTGAAGTATAAATAGATAGTAAAAATAGAGCAGTGTACAATGAAAATTCCAAAAAGAAAAATTGCACTTTAAATAGCGGATAATGCACTTAAACAAAGACTATAGAAACACAGAGACTGTTCACTCCAATGCTCATGAATGGGAGAAACTGCAAAGCACAATAAACGCCTTCTGTATAAAAGAGCCAATCGCTGATTCTTAAAGTCATTGCATTACTGCAGCAGCCATTAGAAGCTCTAGTTTCCATAGAAACTGAGTTTCTACGTTTTTTTAATGCTATTTGAGCATAAGAAACAATGCTGCAATTAATTTCAGATTTTGTTGCTGATTTGAAACATGCAATTTAACTTGTGACTTCAAGCGAGCAGTTTTTGAGACTTTCGTTTACATAGGACTTGGTCTTGTTGTCCAGAGGTTTTGTAAATATGCCACCGAGTGAACAGACTTTCCTTGGTTGCGTCCAAAAAAGCTCTAAAATGCTGCCTTCGGAGGCAGCATTCCAAGGCAGGAAAATCCAAATTCTGCTTCACTTCCTGTGTCTTCTTCTAATCGAATGTTAAATGCAGCATAGATGTTTCCTTCGCTGCATTTGATATCCCACAATCCCGCGCATTCAATTCCGTTACGGTTGAACTAAAAGTTTAAGATGGCGTTTGAAAGTTGTGTTTAGTGGTCCGTTTGTGTGTAAATGTATATTACTGATGAACGTTTTGCACTTTTGATATTACTTCTAGCAAGAAATCAGTGTTGTAGTAGTTAAATATTCATTAGGTTACCATTAAACCTTGTTCTATTATGTTGTAGATCATTAAACCATCACGCAACTGAAACCTGTTTCTTGAGGTGCCTCTTTGCAAAAATGCTGCCTGCAATGTCATTGCCTCCAAAGGCAGCGAGGCAGCAAGTTAGATGCCTAGGCTTTCGGACACAGCTCTTGAAATTGACTTACTTAAATAACTATCGATTTTAAATGACAAAAACAACCTTATGTAATTCATACACTACATGGTTGAGTGCATAGTGCATAAGTATACTGTATAAGTGCGTAGTGTACAGTGTGTCATTTGGAACGCCGATTCTGACTCTTTGAACCAATTATTTAAAACTAAAGGTTCGAAAGAACCGATTCGCGCGAACGAGTCGGGCTTTCCATCACTAACGCACGCACGCACGCACGCGCTGCGGATTGAGCTGCTCTTCCCGCTTCGAGCTCGAGCTGCACCGAGCGCCGTTTGGCGGATGACAGTTTGTTTTCATAGAGGGCCTGTCTGAGGTGAAGAACGAACATTTACATTCTCCGCTACGGGAACCGAATCGCTTTTCATCAGGATGAGACTGCTTATTCCAAAATGTACGTGTTTGGTGAGAAGTGTGAGGTGACATTTGTGTTTTGTGCTGTTTTTTTTTTTTTTTGCGTAAGCTCGCGCAGGGCTAATGTTGCTAGCCTGTTAGCCGCAGCTGAAGGGTGGCTAATGCTAGCAGAGAGATTTCCTTAGCCAGCTTTCAAGCTGTCCGTGTGTGCCGTCAAATATCACGACACGGCGAATGCGCTCGGAGTATTTTCCTTATTTTTTTCTTTAATCACCAATATAATGAATTCGACGTTAATGACAGTTGTGTGGGTTTCTGTGGTTTAATAGTAAGGAATGGTTAGCTAGTTAGCCGTATCTAAACAAGACGCTTTGCACTCTGAGACCCCCCCCCATTAGTCAGCTAATACTGATTTTTATTGCTTACCGTATTTAAACGTTTTATTATGGTTGTAAATGTGCTTAGGTTAATACTCTGGTCTGTTTGTAAACGAAACTTGACATTTGCAGCTTCCGCTCACCCGTTGGTGTGTATAAATATATTTAGGCCCTCAATCTACATCCAAAAACATATAAAATGTTTTAAAGCTTTTTTGTTGTTGTTATGGTCTTATTGACAATGTGTCAGTTTGCTGTCAGTTTCCCAAAAATACTAACATTGACATCAAGGCAGAAAGAATTTAAAAATCTGCTTCAGAGTGAAGAATAGTCTTTCATTTGTTAAGAATTTGGTGAAGTATCAGTGACATTTCTGTTCTCATTTGTCTTTATGCTTGTGTGTGCAGAAGTGCATCTGTTACCTCTTTAGAAAGCATTCTGTGGGTTTCTTGGTCTTGTTTTAAAGCCAACATCATAGTCTAGCTAAGCATGAGAAATAGTCATATTTAGTAAAACCATGAACTTTCAGGTGTTAAAATAGACTTTATGCAACATTCAAGTATTGCACGCATCCATGCAATACAATGCAATGCAAAAAAACATCTAGTGTCCTTTGCTTTTGTCTTGATGGGCATTTGGGGATCTGTTTCATAAATATCAGATGTATCATCTCAGCAGGCTGATGTAAGTGTGTTGGAAGCGTGGTAAGAAAGATGTATTTTTTCCTGCAGTCGGATGTAAGATTAGGAGAAAGTTGTGCAGGATGACCCCTGCCTTACAGTGCTGTTCAACAGTCTTCGCCCACCACACACATCCAGAATCGCTTCGGTTTTCTGCATATTAACTATCCTGTTTTATTTCCTGTACTTTGGACATTTCATTGAATATGCACTGCCTAATAGCTGATAATTATGTTATGGCTGATGATGATCGATATTATAGGCTTGGTTTGTCTTTTGTGTAGACACCAATCTAGACATGTACTTTTAGAGACTGAGTGATTGTGGCTTGGTACTTCTGTAATGGAACTGTTCTGATTCCATTTAAAAGTTCTTTTACTGCCTTTTATAAAGAAAACTAGTATTTACAGTCTTGTTGTCAAATGATGAGATGATTTTGGTACACAGATTTATGACAGAACTTTTGAAATAATTTAGAGATTAATTTTGAGCAGAGCCATATATAACCTTATGCTCTATTTTTGATTCTTTGGAAGGAAAGGCAAGTCAAATGTCCCTCTGCAAACTCATGTTCACATTCCTCCACTGTTTGGGTGCCACACCCACATCTCAGCATCCTATCAACATTGCACTGAACAAAGCCCACATCTAATTTTTGTTATTGTGAGAAAAAAAATCAATTTTTCTCACAAGCTCAGGTTGATTTTTATCATTTTTCACACAGGACTGGGACGATAAATCTTGATTCTGAGATTCTCCGATTGTATTGCGATTGCTCTGGATGGAGTCAATTCTGAGCTTAAATTTCAACAGCAGATGGCACTCTACTCTAGGTGCTGAAGAAGAGCGTTGAAGAGTGCTTGTGTGTTCGGACTGTAATGTCACCACAGCTCGAAGTTTTTTTTACGATGCAATATTAATGTGAACACAGCCCGCTCTTGTAATTAAATTGAACCTTTTTGAATTTTATAAATGAATATTTTAGGTTCAGGAGTTGGAAACAAACAGAATACAGCAGATTCTAAAGCATTAAGCGCCGTCTGCTGTTCAAAACTTAGCTTAGAAATAGGGCTGGGCGATATATTTTGAATGATATATTATGCGCATCTCGTCAGTAAAGCCGGTTCTTTGATTAGCGGTAAATCTCCAAAATCTAGTTTTCAAATGCAGCACCAGCTTAATGAACACAGCCGTAGATCACTGACTGATCTACGGCTTTGCTTATAAGCTGGCGTTCCTTTTGAAAACAGCTGATGGAGATTTACCGCTAATCAAAGAACCAGCTTTACTGACGAGATGCGCATAATATATCATTCAATATATATCGCCCAGCCCTACTTAGAACAGACTCCATGAATCAATTCTACATCGATTTATCATCCCAGCTCTAATAATAGGCCTTTTTCATGCTCTCCGTTTGAAAGTAGTTGTGTAATATAACTTCGGCTGTATTGTCTATGAATGGAATGCCCGTAGCACGGGGTTGTTGTGATTTATAAGTAAACAGTTAATCAAAGACCAGCTTTTTTAAAAAAAAAATAAATAAATGCAAGAATACCATACAAGCTTAACAGATTAAAGGAACAATAAAATCGCAAAAAAAATTATAAAATTGCAATAATAAAACAATAACACTAAAAAAAAAATGAAAACACTGTATATTCTGAGTATTTCTCCAACGTGACCAGTCGCAGGCAGATTATTCATTAATTATCTCATGACTGTCGCAACACCGACAATGCTTACAAACGGCAAAAAGGATACACCTATAATAGGGGATCATCTAATGTTAAATAAGTTATTTTAACTGAGAATCTGTCCAAGGCTGCTTATGTTACTGCTGAAGAAATACTCATAATACAGTGTTTTAATATTATTTTTCATAGTGCCGTTTTAATTATTGCCCAATGTACTGTTATTATAAACACTTTTTGAACACAGATTTTATTGCTCTTTAATATGATGTTGTTTGTATGTCATTCTTGCATTTTTCTAAGTAAAAAAACCTTGTGTCTCTGAATGTGGATAGCGTATAAACGCAGCCTGCTTTTTGCGTTCATGAAATATGCTTCAGAATATCATGACAACATTTTTCCTCATTTATTTTTTTGCCCTCATAGTTCACTGACAAATTTTGTACAGTAAATATGCTCAAATATTACAAGTGAGAGATTTTTGAATGAAGGGTGCATTATATGATTTTAAAACAGTTGCATGAGGTTATCTTAGTTATCTTGTCATGCCACTATATGGACATGAATTTACTCTAAGTTCTTACTAAGAAACACGAGTATGTTAACCTTTTCAGGTTATGTCTTGTACATGTCTGTCAGCGCAGTTTTTGAAAAATGTGATCGCTACGGCACAGCGTGTCTTCTGTCTTCTGTGAGTTTTAACGAGGTGTTTAAACCCGCTTCGCTACACTGTAGTCAAGGGAGTCATATCCTTTGTGATGTACAGAGACTGGAATCGCCTGGCAGAAGCCCCTCCCATGACACAAATTTGCGTTTACTGTGAAGCAAATTTCATGTGCGAATGAAGCGAGTAAACTCAAAATGTTGCGTGCAAGTTGCGTCTGGTGTGAACATAAGGTAACGTAATGGAGCAGGGTCATGTGACTCCACACACGGTAGTTTTTCTAAAGGGAAAATAATTGACCTGGAAAAATTTGATCGATTATAGGTTCTGAATGTCGAATAATTGCCCAGCCATGTGGAACAAAAATTTGTTTGTCAGGGTTTTTTTGTGGACAGTTTTGTGTCTGCTTGTGACTGATTTTCAATTTATACAACCGTTTGCTAAGCTGAATAATTGCTTGTGCCCATCCCCGTTAGAAAGTGACCATTTACCATAGCCTGTGTTTTAAAAGCCAGTAAAGTGACTTTTTTTCTTCTTCTGTGTTTAGTTCTGTGTATGTTTAAATATTGATCTGCAAATGTTTGCTTTGTTTTGCTCTTCCCTCGTGGCAGACTTGTTCTGCGAAACCAGTGGCTCACTCAGAAGTGGTACCAAGTGGCTTTTCCGCGAAATATCACAGCTTTGGGATTTATAGGGAGCTTATCTGAAGTCAAGCGGGCTTACCTGCATCTAATTTAAAGGAGTTTTCATGGTTTAAAATGTCAGCATCTAAAGTTGACAGTGGAAACATACAGATCCTACAATGAATCAAAGGCATCAAAGTGGCTGACAAAGTGACCTGTTTATATTGCAAACAAAGTCAGGAGAAACTGCAGCAGTTCACTTTTGCACTCTGCTCACCTCAAGATGTAACCAAGATTAGATGGAAGGTCATGAAACTGAAAGTTATTTTGTCTAAGCTTCAGGTAAACTTGCATTCAGTGGGATTGGAGGTCAGTTAATGTTTGACAAATTGCTTGGTCTGAAAAAAATAGTTTAGCCAAAATGAAATTAGCTGTAAGTGTGCTTGCACCCAGACCATCCAAGATGTAGAGCCCCATTCAGATTCGCGACAACAACATGACATGTGTAAAACAACTTCTGTATTGTAAACTGTATTGCTATTACTGTTGTTTTTATCATAGGTGCAACAACGCAACGGCATTACCATAGAAAATAGAGCTGTCAAATGAAAAAAAATCCTTTGCATCCAAAATAAAAGTTTTTCTTTACATAATATATTTGTATATACTGTGTATATTTATTAAATATATATAAATACAAACACATGCATGTATATATTTATATTTATATATGAAAATATGTTACGTTTACATATTAAATATATTTAGATATAATATAAAAAAAAGAAAATAAATATATAAATGCATTTACATGTAAATACTTTCAAAAATATATACTGTACATGTGTGTTTTAATATAAACAAAATTTATTTAATATAAAAAAAATGTTATAAAATAAACACAGCATAAACACATACATTATGTAAAGAAGAACTTTTATTTTGGAATGCGATTAATCGCAATTAATCGTTTGATTAAATAGGGATGTAACGGGATGTAAATACCATTTTACCGCGATAGCAAATTTTTTCGATACTACCGTGGTCGCATGACTCGATAAAACGATAGGTCTTCTGAGAAAAGTTTGCTCAGGCGAACTACAATTCCGATCAGCCCAGGCGTGGCCATCATTCTTTGTGGTCTGTTGTTGCTACAGATCAGTGGTTTTTGAACGTAAGCGTGCGCGGCAAATCACTAAAACAAAGAGGAAGCAAATATGGATGAGAGAGGGAGATCCAATCAGCCTTTAGCTTCACTTAAAGCTAAAGTTTGGCGTCATTTCGGTTTTTACCGAATGCATGGAAGCACTGCGCTGGACATGACACACACAGTGTGCAAGCTTTGCAAAACGAAGACCAAGTACTTCGGCAGCACAA
>JAUCMS010000049.1:9990557-10008214 GCA_032357445.1 Enteromius radiatus | reverse complement strand
TACAAATATATTATGTAAAGAAAAACTTTTATTTTGGATGCGATTAATCGCGATTAATCATTGCCCAGCACTAAAAAGAATTGTAAACCATCCCATCCTTTTTTGAAACAATGTTTATAGGACAACCAGTTAACGTCTCTTCCGCTGGATTTTGGGACGTGGACCAGTATGGTAGAGCTGAACCTGGCAACAAACCAGCTTACCAAGATTCCAGAGGATATCTGTGGACTTGTGTCTTTAGAGGTGACATGCTCTTCTGTATTTTACCATCACTCCATTGCGTGATAGCAACCCCATTTTTGTCATGTGGTTGGTTGGTATTTTTAGGCTCATTGTTTTTTTTTTTCTTTGCTTCCTGCAGGTCCTCATATTATCCAACAATCTTTTGAAGAAGTTGCCACATGGGATAGGAAACTTACGGAAACTGCGAGAGCTTGACCTGGAGGAGAACAAACTGGAGTCCCTCCCGAATGAGATTGCATACCTTAAGGATCTGCAGGTAGGACTAAGTTAACTAAAAGTGATAGACTCATAAATAAAAAAAAAGTATTGATGCTTTGCAGTATTCTGGGTGAGCATAATTTCACGAAGTAGAACATGTTTCTGGACATCATCCTTGTTGATCCAAGAACAACATTCCATTCAGCCAATCAGAATTGAGGGATAACTTTTCAGGGAATTTGTATTTTAGGCTTATGATCAAGGTTAGGTGCCTCTATACTCTTCTTAAAGGGATACTGCACTCCAAAATTGTCATTAATCACTTACCCCCATGTCGTTCCAAACCTGTAAAAGCTTCGTTCTTCTTTAGAACGCAACTTAAGGTATTTTGAATGAAAACCAGGAAGCTTGTAACTGTTCCATTGATTGCCAAGTACCACTGTTAAGATCCAGGAAAGTATGAAAGGCATCGTCCAGTGGAAACTCTCCAAAATGGTGCTACGGTGATGTTATGGTGCCAAATTGATTTCAATACAAATATGTTTATAATAGGATTATTTTGCTTGTTGCAGGGATTTCTAGGATCTGTGGGGAAACTGAATAGATGCCAAACTCTTTTCTCAATTTTTTTTTTTTTTTGCAGAAACTTGTGTTGACCAATAATCAGCTGACCACTTTACCGCGAGGAATAGGTCACCTGACCAACCTGACGTACCTGGGCTTGGGAGAGAACCTCCTGCAGCACCTACCGGAGGAGATCGGTACGATCCTCACCGCTTCCCTCAAACACACACCGATCCACATGCAGCTGGCTTACAGCCTTTCTCTGTCCAACCCACAGGTACACTGGAGAACCTGGAGGACCTGTACCTGAACGACAACCCTAACCTGCACAGCCTGCCGTTCGAGCTGGCGCTCTGCAGTAAGCTGTCCATCATGAGCATAGAAAACTGCCCCCTCAGCCACCTCCCGCCGCAGATTGTCGCTGGAGGCCCTTCCTTCATCATCCAGTTCCTCAAGATGCAGGGTCCCTACCGTGCCATGGTCTGAGACCACTCACACACTGTACAAAGAGGAAAAACCCAATCGCCACACGAGGCTACCTTCGTCGTCATTATATCTTGGACAAGAAACTGCTTAACTGGGTTCCAATCGATGGAGGAATCACAGCCAGTTAGGTCCCCTTTACCCCCGTAGTAAACAATGTCTAGACTTCAGTTGCCAAAATTAATGTACATTAGTGATTCTGAAGAGGCGCTCTTAAAATGTTTCAATCGTTTTGCCAATGTATTGAAAGTCATTATAGGGGTTTTGATGCCAGAAAACAGTTGTATGCAAAAACAAAACATTTTTACAAGTTCATTTGTGCTGCTGTTGCCGCCATACTGTATGTGAGGTATTTTTTATTTTTTTTTAATTTAGCCAGAATTTTTTTTCCCCTCTCTTATCATCCCACAACCAAAAGATTTTTATTGTACAGAGGGCCTGTTTGGAAGCAGTGAACAAATTTGAGTTCTTTTTTATTATTATTATTATTATTATTATTATTATTATTAATTGTTATTCTAGAATTGTGCCTATCCAGTGCAGTTGGGTGATTTGTGTCTGAACTTTATTATCCAAGACGTTTTTAATACAGAAAGGCTGAATTTACAAAAGTATAATTTATTCCTTTTTATTGCCGATTATTTTATCGCTCCCTTTTTAAAAAAAATATCCATTCCTCTTCGCTATTGGGATGTGTTGCTGCGCTTGACATTGTAAAACGAATCCGCAATCTTTTTTTTTCTGCGAAATAATACTGAAGCAACAAATGAATCGGAAATCGTTTTTTGATAGCAATCGCGTCATGAGCTAGGACGTCTGGTTTCGGGGGTCTTTCTTCTGGACGTGGGGTTTGTGATTGTTTACTAGTTTGCCATATCCACAGTGTTGCGCTCTGCTTGTGTCCTATTGGTGAGAGTCACATCTACATATCAGGTGCTGAACAGTGCTAGCAGTTAAAGGCCCACGTTTACTGTGAGGAATGCCAAACACCCATTCGACATCACTTCCGTCCCTTTTTTTTTTTTTTTTTACTGTGCATTTCAAGGATTTTCTGGTTTTAAACCCCATGGTTTCTGGTTTTAAATTAACAGAATATTAAACAATGGTTGCAGTTTTTTGCACCGTTTGTCCCACACACCGCCCCTCTTATGCTGCTGCTTTTAATGCACTTTGTATTGATATTTGGCATCCTCCTCAAGTAAAAGGGTCGCGATATTTCATGTTACCGATTAAACGTATGGAAGGGGGCATTTATTAATATTATTATTATTATTTCTGAAGTATTTCATCTTTTATTTTAATTCTTTATTATGTATATTTTTTAATAGTGAAAGAAAAATTTGCCTCAGCAAATTCGAACCTTAACATTCTATTAAGAACCTTTTTTTCAAGGCTTTGACGCTACTTCTCTTTATTAAATGTTTTGATTTAAACTTCTGTCTGACTAGTTTGTGTTTCTACATGTAAAAAAATTCATATCGGTTTCAAATGGTGCAAATCAAGTATTGCAATTAAAAAAAAAAAACAGAACCCAAATGTTTTCATTATATGAATTGCGAACTTTTTTTATTCCACCTTTTTAAAGAATAGAGCCGTTTCGCGCAAATTGAAATTTCTTTTGGTTTAGTATTTTATATCGGGTGACTGTAAATTCCCACCTCCACTTTAATTTATCAAGCCAAATGTATTTTGTTTGTGCTGTCCACGCTGTTTCTTTTTTTTTTTTTTTTTACGTTGCTTTGATTCGTAAGGACATTGTGTACATTGGCAGCAGTGTAAAGGCTTTGGAGAGGCACTTCGCATTCGTGGGGCCATGAAAAGGACAAAAATCGCTGCTTTTTTTTAATCAACCAGCAGAACCTGTTGCTGCTTATGGACCTCCTAGAAACGTAATGCTGTACAAGAACCGGCCCGCATGAGACGTTACGGACTGGTTTCTCAGGCCGGTTCTACCAGCACAGACGTTCTGCTACAGATGAAATCCCTCTGGACCTGCTCGGTGCATATGTTGCGCCTGATGCAGACGCTGAATAAAAACAAAACAAAAAAATTACAAAAATACAAACATTGTAAAAAGGGCTTTCTCTGTTCATGCTTAACTATACACCAGAGGCATTGCATTCCTGGTTTTGTATAAAAGCTTAGAACTGTACATTTGAGTTTTCTTTTGTGTGTGTGTGTGTGTGTGTGCGTGTGCGTGTGCGTGTGCATGTGTGTGAGGGAATAGTTAGATGTTAACAAAATGGAATTATGTGACAATAAATGCCTTTGAGTACTTCAAGTGAGACGTGCATTAGGGACGCGGTTTTGTGACGCGTCCCATTTAAGTTAATTTTTTTTTTTTTTGTTTTCAGCATTTATGTGCCATTTATGCAGAGGAGTGGGGCTGGTTTTTATGTAGGATAACAGTATGATTGGTTTTGGATGAGAATGCATCACAAATCAGCAAATCAGGAATGTAGTCACAAAAAGACAATAAAACATAAAAATTATATTTCAATGGGGAATACTGACAGCGCGGTTATAATCAGCCGGGTGGCAATTTTGATTTTGATCTTGTATTGTTCTGGTGAACCTTTATGATTGGAGCTTAAGGGTATGGTTTATTTTTTATATTGTCTGTGCATCAAGTCTTAGAAATTGTATAAATGAAGTTCATTTTCCGTGTTTTTTGTTTTGTTTTTGTTTTTCTTTTTAAACATAGGAATGTTACTCCCTGCTTTCTTTCTTGCCTTGCTATGTATAGGAAACAAGCATGTTAATTTTCTTTCTTATATTTCTTTTTTTCACGATTCATAATTGTCTGTTTGGGTGGACAGGGATGTAAAAAAAGTACACAAGATAAAAATGTTGCTCTTTAGTAATTGCAAAATTGTTTTTTTGTTTTGACACTTCATAAGGTTATCAAGTGTTGTGCGGACGTGTCTAACATAGAAAAACAGCCTTAAAGGTGACTCTTTATTTCTCTTTCTTTCTGACTCAGCCCGAGCAAGTAACAGGACCATCTCTTCCATCAGATCAAGTCTTTGCTTTGATAAGCATTTCTCAAATAAATGTTCATTTGACTGCCTTACGAATGTCAAATGTGCTCATCTCTCACCCCTCATGCATTTTCAAATGATCAGTCCAGAGTAATAATCGATCTAATTAATAATATGCTCAAATAACATCTATCTGTTATTTATTACAATTTGTTTGTAAAAAAAAAAAAGTTTTATGTGGAATAAAATGGGTAATTTTCGTAAGGGACACGTGAAAATGATATTCAAGGTAACTAAGATTATTACAAAAGCGACAGGCAAGTGAGTTTGATGAAAGTTCGAGCTAAAATTCTGCAGGAAAAGTGGTTTTCGACAGTATACGTGTTTAAATACCGTTTAACTTATGTAGTAAAGATGGCGTTAGCTTACATTTCCGGTAGATGTCGCCGCTTCATCGCTCCTCGCTGCTCACACTGACTGAGTCCTCTGCATTGTTTACCTCTTTCTCATTCATCACTTAGCCTGCTACTTGAAAAATTATTTTGCAGTAATGTTTTCAGATATTATTAGGGTTCCCACGGTCACGGAGAGCCGGACAATGTGAGGGAATTGTAAAATGGTCGATTTTAGCCCTGGAGACGTCATGGAAATAAGCTCAGTGAGGGCTAATCTTTTTAGTCGGTTAGTCAGCTCTAAAACGTTAATTGACTAGACATTCCTAAAATGTGTTTGAAATTCATCCCAGGGTACATAAAATGGCCTTCATTCATTTATAACGTTATAATGAACTACTGGTTATAAAAATAAGTCTAGCGGTAGTATGTTGTTTCTAAATCTGACTATCAGCGATATAAAAACGATTTATGTTCAGGTAAACACTTTAAAGTAGTTTATTTGATTTAAACCAGTCAGGCACGTATAAAAAGTGTTTTAAGGCGAGAACCCCAGGTGAATAGCCTAGGCCTAGAATTAATAATAATAATAATAATAATAATATATACCTACTAAGTATGTATCAAAATACTTACATAGTTGATTAATTACATTAATTGCATCCTTTTTCCCTTTTTTTTTGTATTACATGTTTCTGAAATGTTATTTTGGAATATGCGGTGTTATCTAACTATATGAGATTTGCACACATTTCTAAAAATCTTAACATTGGATAAAGTGAGGTTCACAATTCTTGTTTAATTTTGTTGACTCATTAGGCTCAAAGGATTTTACAGAGGGGGTTTTTCTCCACGAAAAAGGCATAAAACGCCAGAAACAGCCTCTTTTTAAAAAAGAAATAAAATGTTGTATAAGTCCAGGCAAATTAATTATGAACAAACCCCTTGTTGAAGGGCACCTTTTGGATGTTTTCTTTACAGTAGTTTGAAAAAGTACTTCGTGATACATAAAAATTAACAGGTGCGTGGGACAAAAAAAAATTGTGTCTTAACTGGTTTCTGGGCATATGGGCTTTTCCACTATGCCTAAAATACACATTCCTAAAATGTGTTTGAAATTAATCTCAGAGTACTTAAAATGGCCTTCATTTGTAAAGTTATAGTAATTAACAACTGGTTTCTTAAGTTATTTAAAAAAATGTTTATTAACGCTAGTGTAAGTATGTTGTTCAATTCGAGCTTAACATCAACAAAAAACAATCACTTATTTTATTCTCTCTTGTTAAGCCAAACACTAAAACAAATAATAAAAGTTTGATTTATTTAAACCAGTCAGGCAGGTATAAAAAGTGTTTTAAGAGGTTTCTGGGCATGATTTTGGCGTTTCCACCGCGCCTCACTTCACAGCTGCTAAGCAACGTCAATCCGGGGGCTGGCGTTTCGAGAGAGTGGGTGTGGTTTGCGTAATTTAGAGCGCGAGCTTGCTAGCCTCTGGTTTAGATAGCGTCTCTCTCACACGCACGCGCAGCGCGCACACGCAAATATGATTACGCCTCTATTAGCCCTGCGCGCGCACAGCTGAGTGGAGCGCCAGCGATGAAGCGCGGTCTTCACACGCGCCGCCGAAGAGATGCGAGGAATTAATGGTGCAGTTTTTCTCACGCCGAGCCACTTAAAAAACAGAAGTCACACTCCAAGGACCGTTTCTTGGATGGTTTAATAAGTTTGTGGGTCGTGTTAGCCTTTTTTACTAAGGTAAGCTCTATTTCTGTCTTACTTTTTGCTAGTGTGACATTTTGGAACAAAGTATGAGAAAGATATGTGACCCTGAACCACAAAACCAGTCAAAAGGTTATTTTTTTTTTATTTTTTTTTTTTTAAATTGAGATGTGTAGTAGGCAACATCATATAAAAGTTGAACAAATAAGCTTTCCATTGATGTTTGTTAGGATAATATTTCTCAAAGATACAACTATTTAAAAATCTGTAATCTTGGGGAGCAAGAAAATCTAAATATTAAGAAAATCAGCTTTAAAATTGTCTAAATTAATATATTAACAATGCATATTATTAATCAAAATTAAGTTTTATATATATTTCACTTTCATGGAAAGTGATCTTTACTTAATATCCTAATTATTTTTGACATAAGAAATAAAATCCATATTTTTTTTGGCTGTTGCTACAAATATAACATGTGCTACATCACCTGATACATTTTTACTTTCTTTAAATAATAATTTTTTACCTTTTTTTTTTTTAGATGCCAAAATGACAAAAAATGTCACTTTTGTCTTCAGTTATATGGAAAATCAACCGGCCATCAACCGAAAAAATAATTTATGTTGTGAGAGGAAGAGATTGTGATTTTCAACAATGAGTTTTAACAATTCAACCAATGAGACAGGTGCGTACACCCTGCTGATGGCCATTCCCATGACTGTCCTGGTGGGGTTTCTCATCCTCCTCATTGTTTTTGGCAATGTGCTTGTGATAATCGCAGTGTTTACGAGCCGAGCCCTCCGGGCTCCCCAGAACCTCTTCCTGGTGTCGCTGGCCTCCGCTGATATATTGGTGGCCACTCTGGTGATGCCGTTCTCATTGGCCAATGAGCTGATGGGCTGCTGGGTCTTTGGCCAGGTTTGGTGTGAAATCTACCTGGCTTTGGACGTTCTCTTCTGCACAGCCTCGATCACTCATCTGTGCGCCATCAGTCTGGACAGATACTGGTCGATCACACAAGCCATCGAGTACAACCTCAAGCGCACGCCGCAACGAATCAAGCGCATTATTTTTATAGTTTGGATCATCGCCGCCGTGATCTCCTTCCCACCTCTGATTACCATGGAAAAGCAAGAGGGCAATCACTGCAAAATCAACGGAGAAGCATGGTACATCGTTTCCTCTTCCATCGGCTCGTTTTTCCTGCCTTGCATCATCATGGTCCTCGTGTACATCCGAATTTACCAGATCGCCAAGAAAAGGACCAGAGCGCCACCTGGGGATCGGAGGATAAAGGAAGCGGGGAAGAAGGAAAACGATCTGGAGAAGGATCCTCATGAGAAGCTCAACGGAAATCCGAACCCTAAACCGGATGACAAGGGTGAGATAAATGGCGTGGACATTGAGGAATCATCCTCGTCGGACCACAAAGTCTCCAACCCTTGCTACCTCAAGAAGAAGAGTTCAAAAGGAAAGACTAAGCTGAGCCAAATCAAACCGGGGGATGGCGACAAACATGAGATCCTTCAGACCACCAAGACCAGCATGTGGAAGGGCCGCCAAAACCGAGAAAAGCGCTTTACTTTCGTCTTGGCGGTGGTCATAGGTGTGTTCGTCATCTGCTGGTTCCCGTTTTTCTTCACCTACACACTGATGGCGTTTTGCGAAACTTGCGTGCCAGAAACCCTTTTCAAGTTTTTCTTCTGGTTCGGCTACTGCAACAGCTCCCTCAACCCCATTATATACACCATCTTCAATAATGACTTCCGAAGATCCTTCAAGAAGATTCTCTGCCGGAGAGATAACAGGAGAGTGGTGTGAATTGGGTTGCTGTGTGTTTCTCTTCCTTTCCTTTATCCAATGTAATATATCACATGGCGTTTATGGGAAATCCCTGTGTACAGTAAACCAGCATGTTGTGTGTCATTATACAACAAGGAAAAAAAGAAAAAAAAAAGACCCTTACATGCTTTGTACAAATGCAACAATGCATGGTTATGCAATTACAGCACAATGCATATTCATCAATTTCTGAAGTGTATTGTTGTATCCTTCTTGATATACAGTGAGTGGTGTAGTTTCATAACTAAACTGGTATTTTATCATCTGGAGGGATGTATTTGAAGACAATGCATCAATTGCAAACCATGCTGGATGTTGTTCAAAATGTGAAAAACAACTACAAACTTGGCCTTGAAACTTCATAATGTGCTGCAAAACTGTCAAACTACCCCGCGACATGCATGTTGATTTGTTCTCGCAGGGTTTGTTTATTTCACTGGCATATTGTACAATTAATTGTGAAGGTGTTGATATTGTTTGGTGAACTAATTGTGTTTTTTTTATCCCTGTCGGTAACGGTTTGTTTAATATCTTGCTGTGGACCATTAGGCAAAAAGATGTTGGGCTTGTCTGACTGGAACCTGACAGGCTGGTGTCACAACATATTTCTCCAGCTTCTGAAGTAGTTTAAATCTGTCACCACAGATATAATGGATGGATCTTTAGTACCACAACACAAGGGATAGTTACTGTCTATGACTAATAAACTGTGTCTGCAACAGGCTGCTGGTTTAGCTCGCAAATTTGCAGAAATGCACAACAAAACAGAGCTGAATATTAAGCAAGATATCGAATGGCCGACAATAGAGTTTCTCCAGGTCAAGGTGAGGTCAGGCCACTCGCCGTGCTGTTTTTTTGTCCCCTCGGGATGTGACCTGAGATATCCAGTTGTAGAGAGATGGAGCGAGTGTCCAGTACAATTGCTAGAATGGTTGAAAACAAAGGTCTTGAATAACATCTACAAAGTACCTGTCACTGTGTGTTATTGCCATATCTGAAAAACCTAATCATGATGTATGACTCACTTTTGATATATTGGCTGTTTTCTGGTTGTGCTCTCAACATGTTTAACCACAGAGGTCTGAAAAGAAATTGTGTTTGCACACACAAAACGAAAACGCACTCAAAAAAAAAAAAAAAAAAAAAAAAAATATATATATATATATATATAAATAAAAAGTGCAGAGCCGTTTTTTTGTCTGTTATCATTCTGGAAAGGCAACTGGAGAATTTTTCTTATGAAAAGCAAAGCTTCACTTACGAGATCAGACTCTGAAAGAGTTGAAAGTGAAAAAAAAAATGTGTTTACAGTAATGCTTTTAGAAATTGAAAGAAAATATTGACTAACCCTAACCCTAACCCTAACCCTAACCTAACCCTAACCTAACCCTAACCCTAACCCTAACCCTAACATACACAAGGTTTTGAAAGTATATATACAAAACAAAGTAGTATAGACTACACTCAGACAAGAACGATGATTGACATGCAAACTGACCAATTAAAGCTAATTTTGTTTGTTGCGTTGCCAATATGGAGTGTCTACTAAGTGCAAATAGCCTGTCTTGTTGACAGAGGCTATTTACACTAACGTAAAACGTGTGTCGTATTCATTTTGACTAGATCGATCCGGGTTCAAATCTGCCTTTTGGTGACTTTTTGTCCTCCTTTTCAATTTTCAAATTACATTAAATCAGAAAAGCATTTATTTTCAATAAAAAGAAAAAAAGATGAAAATAAATTAGCTTGTAGGGTTAGATCAGGTGCAGGGAGAGCTTTATTGTTTTTTACTGTAGGCTACTACAGTACTGAAGTTCAGATAATTGCAACTATTTGCATTGAATAATATAAATAGCACAAAATCCTTCCATTTTAGCATAGTGTAAATATAACCTGTTCTTTAGCTATTTGCATTTAGTACATAGCATACATTGCTAAAAATATGCTGTTTTCACAAATATCCACTGCCTTATAATTTAAAAACAACTTTATTATTTTGCACGTTAGAACTTTTCTTATAATCACATGGAATTGCTTAAATCCCTCAGGTTTCAAATAAGTAATGAACAAACTGCAAAAGTTGCTGTTATCTGTCAGCGATCTGGTCAATTTCAATTATTTTGCTCGTGCCCCAGTTCTGTTCGACTTCAATTTCTCAGTTGAGTCATTCTACCAAACGGGTGCCATTTGTGTCCGCAGTGTTTGATGGGATGCACAAGGCACAAGGAATGTCCTAAAGTGTGTTTCCAAAGCTTAAAGTTATTAATGTTAAATGTCCTTGTTAAAATTACATATGGTAAAACACTATTCTTAAAGAGCAACATACTATTTTTTCATAATTTTTCATCATAGGTCATTTTACATGTCCGTGTTGACCAATTTGACATTTTCATCTACAATACCACCAAATAAGTTACATATTTTCAAAAACTTTTATCATTTTTTAATATTATATGGGTGTTCCTATATGCATAAGATATAATTATTCAAAATATATATATATATATATATTTTTTACAAATATTTTATGATTTGTATGTGTCCACCCCGTCACACTAACTTATTTTATCTATAATTAATGTATAATTGCTTTAAATTATATCACAAAGAGGAAGTGACATCATTTGAGCCTTGCAGCTACCAAGGACAAAAGCTGGCAAGTTTTGACATTCTTTTATGTTGTTTATTTGTTGTTTTTTTTCATGTTAGACAGGGTATGTCAAGCTTAAACCAACCACCCCGTCACGCAAAGTAGATAAGGAAAAGTTTTTTTTAGGAAAAATTCATTATTAATGCAAAGAGAATTAAATGTCATATTGAATGCATGTATGCTAAGTGAAGAACTTGACCACATGGCAAATCTGCAGCCATTTTGGGATTAAATTTACCACCCCGTCACACGTTTTATTGTGATGGGGTGGTAATGGATGTGATAGGGTGGTTCTGCTTCCAGTGAGTGTGAGAATGTGTAAAACTAATTATTCTAATATAAGGTATTACATTTTTTAATCATTATATTTTAACCCTGTTTAGTTTATTCACTCACTCACTCACTCCCACCATAAACACACACACGTTTAACTATTACTATTACTAACTACTTATCTAAATGGGGACTCTCCATAGGTGTAATGGTTTTTATACTGTACAGACTGTATGTGGTATTGCCCCACACTGACCCTACACCTAAACCTACCCACCACAGAAAACTTTGTGCATTTTTAGTTTTTTTTTTTTTTTTTTAAACTTTATTTAGTTTATTTTCAAATCTGTTTTGCAAATGGGGATGTCCCCAAAGGGAGGTTTTTGGAGATTTTGTCAGGTTTACCTCACTTTTGGGTACAAATTTGTCCCCAAAATTTGGTTAAGTAGGTACACACACACACACACAATCAAACATTCATGGTGCAGTGGAGAAACAGTTTGTCCATACCACCCCGTCACATTGAACCACCCTGCCACATCACTTACCACCCTGTCATGGGTTCATTTTGTTAAAAGTTTATGAAAAGAAAAGAAAATGTTATAGAAATTATTGTTGAACGATGTTCGTATTCTGTGGATCGATCAAATAAATGCAACTTTATTTGCATTTTTTAAGTGAATTTGTTTTTTCATTTGAAATGTCAAATTAATTTTAATTTTTAAAAAAAAATTAAATTACATACCTACTGTGTATTGATGGTTTCTAAAAAAATGACATTTTACTATTAGGAAAACATAAAATTAAAAAGGAAAAAAAAAAAAAATAAATCCTACTCTAAATGGCATACATATTGTCCGTAACGGGGTGGTAAAACAAAGGTGTCCTTGTCTGAAAAAAAAAGGATAATATTAATAAGGAGTTTGTGCCTGAGGTGGGCAAATATGTTTTTTAGAGGGTTATCATATCTTTAAAGTTGTAGGTTTTGTTAAAAAAAAGGTTTATTTTTTGTGAAAATTTTAAAGATTGCAAAAGTGGAAATGGCACCCGTTTCGTAGAATGACTCAGTTAACCGTTCGCCTCAGAAATCCAGTCGATTATGTGCCTGCACCCCCCCCCCACCCCCCATTTTACAAATGTAAAACACTGCCTGCGGTGAAGTTCCCCTGTGGCAGCAATACATTTATATGCTGGAAAGAATGTACCGAGACCTTCATAATTATGATGATGGATCATGATAATTTCATCTCATCTATAATCATCATTAAATCGTCAAGACAGCGGGGTGATGATTACGAAGTTTAAAATAAGGTTTTTATTACACGGACCTGTAACGCCGGTTTCCGTAGCCTTTTATGAATTGACATAAAAGCATTAAATGGCAACTTTAAAGATAGGACAGCGCATTACCTCCCACAGCGGCAGAGCTGCGGTTGAGATATGACATGATATGAGCTGGAGGGAGGGGTGTGTGGATCCTGCTGGCCGTCCTGAAGTGTGTGTGAGTGGGAGACCGCAGAGATGGACATTCAGTGGGAGAGTGCAGGGGGTTGTATTGATGAGCTTCACTTCAAAGGTGTGAATGAGAGGAAAGAGGGTGTTTTGGTCAACTTCGTGAGAAAAAATCTTGAAAGGTAATTACATCAGTGCAGCTGAATAACTGCTGGCAACCAGGTTTTTCAATGATTTGTCAAAGACAAGAGTATATATATATATATATATATGAGTATATATACATCAATAAATATAAATAATTATACATTATTATTATTATCAGGGAAGGTTGTGCTTTATGCCACTCTTTAATGAACAGACCACCCTAAATAAATCTGTACAAAACAGTGCTTTATGTCCATTACTTTTGGAACAAAATGTCTGATAAAAGTCTACACGATTTATGCTAATTTAACTTGGTGTTAAAAAAAAGAAGAATAAAATCACAATAATTATTATAATTATGTTTACAAAAAAGAATAATCATAAATCATAATAATTACAATTATATCAACATCAAATGATAATGATGATGGTGATGATTAAAATACTTATGAATATTACATTTATAAATAAAATACAACAATAATAATGATAGTTAATAATGCATTGTACAACTTTATACAGCAACAATACTAGTAAAAATTATAATTATATACTTTATACATTATATACATTATCATCCTCATCACAAAGGTTACTCTTCATCATATTGCCAACCTTCTATAAATCTGAACAAAAATATGAAGAAAAAAACTGGCAGAAATTGTAAAATAATAATCATAATAATCATATGCATTTTTAAAAATAGATTATAATATAAAATTATTATTAAGAATAATGGTTACAATTACATTAAAAATAATGAACATGATGATGATGATGATGATGATGATGATAATAAGTCCATATTTTCTATGCTAATTTCTTTGGTATGTTAAAAAAAATAAGAATTACAATAATTATTATTATAACAACAACATTAATTATCAAATTTCATATATAATAATATATTTTGTAATTATTATAAAAAAAATAAACTACATTTAAATAATAAGAATAATCTTACTAGTATATTATCTAACAGGTATATTTGTGGTATTATTATATTTTATATATATATACATATATATATATTTTATTATGGGTTTGAAATGGGCTTAATTAATTAAAGGAATGCTCTGAGTAATCTCTATTGACAGTATTTGATTACCATTGTGTAACAAAATCAACAAAAATCTCATCTAGAATAATGAACTTAGAAATGAAAGTCTATGTGGAATTATAACAGCAACTGGGGGCCTTCAAAGAAGCTGGAGCCCCGGGGCTCCCAGGACCACGATCCAAGCTTAAACAGGATGCAAGCTAGACTAAATGAGTGAGCAAATGAGGGTTTTGAGAGCTGGCATATGTTGTACTGCATGATAAACTTTATTTGTAACAAATGCTACCTCATCGCAGCAGATGACTGCACTGAATGACAGAACCAACAGCCAAATTGCTTGGTCTCCAGATGCCGTCTCATTTGAAATTTTTAGATTTGGCTTGCGGCTATCAGTGTGAGTATGTACAACAGATCTGTGTTTGTGCCGCTTTTAACCGATGCCGATGAATTCAAAAACTTGAGAAGCCTCAAAGGTCAAGCTTAAAGACAGGCTGAGTGCTTTCAGAAGAGAACCCACTGCGCGTTTTCTCATGCAGCGCTGTTAATCAATAGCAGTTTCTCTCTCTTTTTTATTTTTTTACAGCAGGCAAACAAAGAAGCAGACATCTTATTAAAGAGAGCGATGGGAAGTGGGAGGGAGCGGAATAGAGGAATTTGTTTGCCCCATCCAGCATGTTTCCTGGACCCAACTTTTTCCTCGCAATCCACCCTGTGGGAAATCAATTTGTGTTTGTCAAATGAGCAATACACTTAAAGCCACTGAAATGCAGCTGTGTACCAGAGTATTTGTGTTAAGCACAGTGATGCAGTCTCACAGCACATTTAAGAAAAAACAAACGGAAGAAATGCAGCTCTACGAGTGTTTAATTGCAGAATGCAGTTTATAAATATAATCTGCAGGGACACAGATGACATGAGATGAATTCTGATGGGCTTCATTATTTCACTTTAGTGCACAAAGTTTGAGAGTGACGCCAAAGAAAAGAACAAATCTCTGGAACATTTCAAACGTTTCTTTTAGACATATATGAGGTTATATCATGTGCAATGGAGGGCCTGTGGCTTCTTGAATTTGTCTTGTGAGATGCCCATAATCTCTACTGTCCTCTAGCGTTAATAGGAATATATATATATATATATATATATATATATATATATATTAGAGCTGTCAAACGATTAATCGCGATTAATCGCATCCAAAATAAAAGCTTTTCTTTACATAATATATTTGTATGTTCTGTGTATATTTATTAAGTATATGCGAGCGTTTTGATAATAACGTAGTTTCGAGAGGAACACTGGATGAATTAGCCACAGCTGGCTCACATTAGCTAATTAATCTCCTCATTCCAAACTTTCAATCAAATTCCTCCAGAGCACTATAAATATCCGCTTCCCGCTTCCATCTCGCTTTTGCAAAAACTACCCTTTCCCCGCCTACCTCCCTCCGCATTTGCGCTTTCCTCAGGGGGGGCAGCCGAAGATCGATCCGGTCTCCTCCACCCTTAACCTCGCTAGGGTTCTAAGCACTAGGGTTTGGAACCTGCCGTTTCCCCGGCTTGCTCCCAGGACAGCACGCCAAACCTGCTTTACTTACTATGAGGAAGCGCAAACTCTTGAAATAAATGCATGTATACTCACATGCATGTATATGTATATATTTAATGAAAATATGTTATGTTTATATATTAAATATATTTAGATATAATATCAAATATAAGAAAATAAATATATAAATGCATTTACATGTAAATACTTTCAAAATATGTACTGTGCATGTGTGTTTTAATATAAACGCATATATTATGTAAAGAAAAACTTTTATTTTGGATGCGATTAATTGCGATTAATCGTTTGACAGCTATATATACATATATATTTGTCAAAATAAAACGTCAGCAATTGGAAGTCAAAAGATAATTTGCTTGTAGGCAATTATTTACTCTATTTGCACGTTAGCAGTGCAAATTTGAGATACAGGACACATCTGATACAATTCTACAATTTATAGAAATTCTACAACTGCAGAATCGTATAATACATTGTACGACAACTATACATTTTTTACTGTAACAGTCATAGTTGAGTTACAGGTTGGGCATTATGCTTAAGTTTGGGTTATTTTTTGCAACCCAAGTCATATGGTTTCTTCTAAATTTGTTGTGTTGTGACATTCGGCTATGTGGCTATTTACTATGATTCAGTTAAGGAATAATGCAAATAAGTTAACAGTGAAAATTCAAGATGCATGATTACATTGACAAACTAATAAAATTGCATAATAGTTTGCTTAGTATTTTAAAAAAACTTACATTTATTGAATAATTTTTTTTTTTTGTTATAATAATCATGGGTAGATTTGCCGGTTAGACTAGATGTGCAGACTTTGGTTTAGGTCTTACATTTTTGTGCAACCCAAGTTTGATTTAAAATGACTGACTTCCAATGAAAAATACAGAGAGCTCCATTAGGCCACCGGAGCTAGTTAACATAGCTCACATCTGAGCAGTAAAAGTTTCCTCTGGGTCAGTTTTACTTTGTTCAACAACCAGGTGATTGTAAAGATCCTAGATGTCACTTTGAACTGAGGAAAGCTTACAAGTTGAGATGTAAAAACAAAACTTGACCTTGACCTTCCACTAAATCAACATAATTTTTTAGTCCCTGGAGAATGGCTATAAATTTTGTCACATGAACTGAAAATGGCCTGAAGGTCAGATAGCTTCATATCAGTATGAAGATGTTTGGGTCGGTGAGGACGAGGAAGGCCGCAAATGTCATGAGACACTTAAACAGTAAGTAGTTCCTGCGGTGAGCAAATCAGCATGGAGTAAAAGCAGGCTCCTCCGGTAGTCCGTTCACACAGGCTCCGCTGGGAATCGGTAGCCAGTATTTCAGATGGTTTCCTCTTTGCATCTGTTGCCCCTTTTCCCTTGTGGCTGTTTTGGTAAGTGGAAATTTGCTGCAGAAATTTGAAGACCTGCCAGACAGAGAATTCATGTTTCTAACAGAATGTACATGCATTTGTGTGCGTGTGTACCTGTCGATATTAAAACAGAACAAATTGGAAATTGAGGTAAACATTGGGTCACTGAGGGAACAACAAGCAGTGGAAAATAAGTGTTTTAGTTTTAATGAGGCAATTTGAAGCGACTGAATAAAATTATCCTGAAGTTTCTTCCAGTGATTTGGAAAGAGACCCTTATGTGCTTTCCAATATGAAAAAAATGAAAAATGGAGATGCACTTCATCCAAGATCTTTTATTATAGAAAACTATCCATTAGCATTCCCATTTATTTAATGGCAGCTGCATAATTCATTATAGTTTTCCCCCCCTTTTCTCTTGTTGTTGTTCAAAATTGTCACTACTGCAACAAGAGAAAAATTCGGTTGAATAGGATCTTTTAACTGAATCAGGATCACAAACTGGTCTCTAAATGACTCATTTACAAACCAAACTAAGTATTGTCCTAAGTATTCAGACCCTTTGCTCAGTATTTAGTAGAAGCACTCTTTTGATCTAATACAGCCATGAGTCTTTTTGGGAAAGATGAAATAAGCTTTTCACACCGGGATTTGGGGATCCTCTGCCATTCCTCCTTGCAGATCCTCTCCAGTTCTGTCAGGTTGGATGGTAAACTTTGGTGGA
>JAUCMS010000049.1:9971050-9990457 GCA_032357445.1 Enteromius radiatus | reverse complement strand
ACGAGTGAGGTCGTACAAATTCGTACGAATTAGCCACCTCGTAAAATATGTACGAATTGCCGTGAGATCAGGTTGGTTTTTCTGTCAATGTGGGGTGCTGTGTGTACATTAATAAGGAAATTTTTGGAAAATGATTTTAGGAAATGGCAGCAATATAACAAAGAGTGAAAAATTTAAGGGGGTCTGGATTCTTTCCATACCCACTGTATATATATAAGGGTGATTCTATAATTGCAGGTACATTTGGTGTCCCCACAGGCAACAGAACGTTTTCTTAAGCCCCTTTTCCATCACATGTTTTTTTTTTTAAATTTCAACCAATCAAAACGGTCAAATAATTGCTATGAAACAGTCCAAAAAGGTGTGGCAGTCTCTATCAAGCATTATTTGAAGGCGGGACTTCCTTTTCTGACACGTGGTCACAGGAGTGCATGCTGTGAGAAGAAGGTAAGATTATTTGCTTTAGTAATCTCATTTAACATGACATAAATTGTAAATAAAAAATATGTATGTGTGCATGAAGGAGTAGATAAGCATTTTGTCAGGTTTTATTCACTTTTTTTTATTTAGCATGCTAATCAATTAAGTTTTTCTATTTGTTGCCTCAGGGCAACATTATGCAGTAAGGGGTACTTTTCAAGGAGGTCTTCATTGGGAATGAGTTTTGATGTAATCACATATAATTACATGTATTTGTGCTCAATATAATAATATAGAAATATATATATATATATAATTTATAATTTATTTTTGCAGGCTAGTTTCAATGCAATAACATGCTAAAGACATACATTTGACTTTTTTGAATGCCAATATCAGTTTTTTTGATTTTGCTTTGTTTTTGCACTGATGTTTACAGGAAAATGGATGCAGGGACATTTTATGGTAGAAAGAACAGAGAGAAGCTATGTGTCAGAATTATAGCAAACAATGGATTTTGTAGTGAGGACAGTGAGCTTGAGGGAAGTGACAGTGATGAAGAATGGACCCCAGAAAGAGGTTTGAAAAGCAGAAAAAAAAATGTTTAAAAATAAAAGGCATGTTGAAATATTATATAGAGTAAATTCTGAAGAAAATAGGATTTCAGAAAGCAAAGTTATTTGGGAAAGAAAGGCAATTCTATCAATGTCACAATTTGCAATTAATTTAGCCACAAATGTTCTTTTATTCTAGGTGATGAAGAAAATGATAATGAGAGGAGTGAAGAAGAACAAGAATCTGAGGATGATGATGGTGATTTGTGAGGATGTCCCTCGGCAACCAAGGTGGAAAACCAGCCATGATTCTAGTTTCCCTGCGTACCCTGATTGGCAAGACAGCCTTCCAAATGCTGATGACATCTTATCCCCTTATCAATACTTCAAGACATTCTTCTCTGATGATATACTTGACGTTGTTGTAGAACAGTCAAATTTGTATGCAGCACAGGTTAATCTTAACAAGCCTTAACCTTACCAAAACTGAACTGGAGAAATTCTTGGGCACTACCTTGTACATGTCCTTGTTTGGACTGCCAGCAACATGGATGTTTTGGCGTCCTGAAAGCAGAATTTCTCAAGTAGCAGATACACTCACTCTAAACAGATGGGAGGAAATCAAGAGATTCCTGCATTTCAATGATAATGATGATCAACCAGTTCGATCTGATGACAATTTTGATGAGCTGTTCAAGATCAGACCCTTGATTACTCATCTTGTCTCTAAAATGAATACAATACCCATGTCAGAGAAGCTGAGTATTGATGAACAAATGGTCCCATTTAAGGGCCGAAATCGCCTGAAGCTATATCTGCCAAAGAAGCCCAAAAAATGGGGGTATAAGCTTTTATGTGGTTTTGGCTGGCTCTGATGGTATTCCACACAACATTGAAGTGTACACTGGAAAAGTAGTTCAGCCCACCCATTTGGTAGATATAGGAGCGAGTGGAAATGTTGTCCTCCGCCTTGCTCAACCAGTGTCACAACACAAAAACTACAAACTGTACTTTGACAACTGGTTCACCAGTGTCCCACTACAACTTGTGCTAGCTCGTCAAGGGGTGCACTGTCTTGGTACTGTTCGCTCCACCAGATTACCAGGCAGCAGCATGGTTTCTGATGCTGAGCTGAAAAGATCTGGCCATGGGTCTTTTCAAGAAAAGACAGCAATTGTTGGCAATACCACTTTGCATGCAGTAAAGTGGTATGACAATCGCTCAGTGACCCTACTGAGTGATTACGTGGGAGCACACCCAGTCACTCATGTCCAGCGATGGGACAGAGGAAGCAAGACGACCATTGATGTCCCCTGTCCTGCTGTTGTAAGAGACTATAATCAGCACATGGGAGGGGTGGACCTCCTCGACTCACTTATAGCCCTCTACCGAACCAAAATCAGATCAAAAAAGTGGTATCATCGTCTGTTTTTCCACTTTCTAGACATGATTGTGGTGACCTGCTGGTTGTTGTACAAACGGCATTGTAAGTACAATAACCTGTCAGATGCTGAGGTCATGCGGCTGTATGCATTCAAATCCTACATTGCACAGGGTCTCTGCAAATCTGGGAAAAGTCTGGAAAAGAAAAGAGGACGGCCCAGTGGTGGAATTTCCAGTGATTATGAGACAAAGAAGAGGCAGTGACCTACTGCTCCAATCCCAGATGTGAGGTTGGATGCTACAGCCCACTGGATCATCATGAGTGAGAAGAAGGGCAGGTGCAGGGTACCAGGCTGCAAAGGCACTCCAAAAGCTAAATGTAGGAAGTGTAATGCCCACCTCTGCTTCACAAGTACTACAAACTGCTTCTTGAAGTTTCACACAGAGTGAGAAAGTGAACACTGCAAATATGGCCACTATTTGTTGAATTTGTATGGACTGACATCACCTTTTGGTTAAATAAAATATTTGTTAAGTTAAATAAGTTAAATATTTGAAACATTTTCGGTTCAAAGGAGTACCTGTTCCCTCAAGTTACCTAATAAATGTTGAGACAATATTAAGTTTTTCTCTGTGATTTACTACCTATACTGCATAGCATTGCCCTGGGGCAACAAAATAAAATCAACTAAGGGGGGGTGGTGATTTATTTTTTTTTTTGTAATCTTAAATCTTCCATAAAATTTGATTAAATATTTTTTTTGAGTACAGAATCATAATTCATGCATTAGGATTAATTAGCTAAAAATCATGATTTCTTCTTGTCCGCATCAGTCAGTGTATTTTTGTGAACATGTATCAATGTTCAATCAAAATATTTGATAGTACTTTTCTTCTGGCAACAGTTTATTCATTTTATTTATTATGCCCTAAATAGTTATTTACTTAATTCTACAACATTAAATTATTTAAAACTGATTTTTAAATAATAAAAAAATAATTTAAAAAAGTGTGTCCCCAAATCTTGTGTCAACACATTCACTCACTGATAAGATCTGAAGCACTGAAAAGTATCTGTGCTCTCTCTGAGAAAATATTGAATTATTTATACCAGCAATTGGAGTTTTTGAAAAAAACAAAAAACAAAAAAACTCAATTCTGTTACATTGTAAGTTTACTTAGGTAAAAGAGTTGACGGTGACAGACAGGGATACCAAATGTACCCACAATTATAGAATGAGTCATATATATATATATATATATATATATATATATACACATGTAGATAGCCTATAAATATTGATATGACAAATTGAATCCTTTCAATCAATCACTTTTATTCATATAGTGCTTTTAACAGTACAGATTGTAGCAAAGCACTGAACATTATCAAATATGAGAACAAAGTGATGGTAATGTATAATGACGAGATTGCAAAGAGTGAAGCTGAAACGCGTTTTGAAGGACACAAAGGCACTTGTGTGATCACTAGCATTTTTTCTTAATAAGTGTGGAAAATTAAAACACCCTCATTTTTCCTCATAAGGGTAAGAGTATAGCCTATAATTCGGAACTGCAAAGAGTTTTATTTGTGTGCACTCACAATATCAACAAAACCTTTTTTTTTTTTAATAGGCTGAAGAAAACAAACAGGGTGGCTTTCTGCAGTCTCGATCTTGAGCAGGAAATAAATATTACAATAATAAAATAATGCTATGTTGGTGAAGTTAATGTAAAAATAAAAAAAAAAAGTCTGTGGCATCCAACCTGTCATTCTTAACATGAAAAACAGCAATAAAAGTAGGCTTAGATGTGTTTGAAACTCTAATTGATCGATTACAATTAGACACAATAGGTTTGTACTCCACACAGCCATGTCTTCTTGTTGTGATATCCTGTTTACCCTCACAGCCTCGTTTTTGAATCAAAATAGCAGCGGACTGAATAAGGTGTATAGACGGTTTCATATTATTCCACAGCAGAATAACCTGAAACCAACTTCATATTAGCTGCGTTTGTAGGTGGCAGCACTAACCAGACGATAAACAAACACAGACCGAAAGTTAACCAAGGTCCAGGCGCGTGCGCCCAATGTAACCCTCTATATTAAGCGTCAAATATAATTGGCTATTACCAGGGATGGATTATGGGTCGGATGGGCCCCTGGGCAAATCTTTTCCGTGGGCCCCCCCTGAGTAAAACCTCCACGCAATGTTGCCACAATGTTCGCGTCGCCCCCTGAGTGACACCTCCACACAACGTTGCCGCAACGTTTGCATCGCCCCTGAGCAAAACGTTCAGACAACTTTCGTACGAACATACAATGGGCCCATGGGATCGCGACTGCGGGCCGGCCCGTTCGGTAATCCGTGCCTGGCTATTACTGTTTTACCTTAGAGAGCAGTATTATTGACGTTGTGGACAGAAAAATTACTTGACACTGGACGTTTGATAAGGTAAGCTCTGTAAACAGCATTTAATATTGTATGACAGTTAATATAATTGACTATTGCAGGAAATAATTTACATTTATATTTAGTTTGGAAAAAAAACTGCTTGCTGTAGTTTTACACTTACAATGGCAGTCTGTGAGTCTGATTGTTTGTTCATTTTTATAAAATGAGGGATGAGTTTAAATTATTTTGGTAACCGACAGTATTTCTCAGGTACGGTCAATACAGCTAAACTTTTACTGAACCCAGACCATACATTTGAATGTTTTACCTGACTGGTAAAAACATTCTGGCTGTAGTTCACCCTGATTTTATTAAAATCTTTTATTTGCTCCCTTTTTCTCATAAGAGTGAGAAAAGACATGGCACCTTGCGCATATATACTCTGGCTAACATAAAGCAATGGTAATCTAATCACTAAGAAAAGCTTCTGTGAGTAGGCAGACGGTAAATCCACACCAGACAGTAGCCAGACCTGCATATGTCTCATTCAGTTTAATAATGCCACAGCTAAGATGAACAAATTTAACCATTCTACCCGAGGGCCGAAGCGTTCATCTTCTGTCTTTATGTCTTAACGCTCAACAAAATGAAAAAATGGTTCTAGAGTGGACTTCTGAGCTGAGGTGGCAAAATCAGTTTACAGTATGTACAATGTAAATTCATATTCAGTATAATTTTATTGTTTAGTTTATTTTGTTTCCTCATTTCGTTAGACATGTGCAAACAAACTCCATTTCCCACGATACCCTCTGGTAGCACAAAAAAGGAAATTATACACTGATAAATCATCAAGTACACCCAAAATGTGCATACATCGCTTTTATTGTGGTGTTTTAGTACTAAAAACCACGGAATATGAATTTGTCTGGAAAGTTCTGACAAAAATGACATATTTCCCTGTTCACCCTCACAAAAAAGTGGGCAGACCACGGTGAGCAAGTCTCATCTGTGTACTTGCTATGCAAATCATGTCCCAATCCATTTTAAAACCATTTTTATTGAATATTTTCCATTTCATGCTTTTGTTAATGCCTTAATATATCTTGGTCCCTTTGTGATGTCAGTTAATTTATTGCAATGTTCCCAATCCAACAGATGAAACGTACGGCATTACTGAAAAATGTGTTGAATTAATCCAGGTGAACAAGGTCTTAAGTAACAATATATAGCATTATATAAATTCAGAACATGATTCATTCAAAAGGATTTTCATTTCAAAATAAAAATAGAAAAATAATAGGTTGGGGCAGTGGTGTCATCAATTTCCCTTCATTCTTTCATGCCCACTCTCTAGGGCACTTACTCATAATTGATGTGCAGGTAATTCAGAGGGTCCTTAGGGGATAGATTTTTGTGAGGGACATGAAATGTTGATTCTAATCTAAAGAGGAAAAGTTGCTCGAAAGAAGCAGTTCTTGAAAATAGTGAATTTATATATATATTATATATATATATATATATCTCCAAATCTCTTTGGAAGAAGAAACAAACTCATCTACATCTTGGATGAACTAAGGATGAGTAAAGGTCTATCAAATGTTTAATTTGTTTACATTAACTATTTCTTTTGATCACAACTGTATAAGTATGTTTTTACATTGTGATTCATTCATAGATAGTCACACTAGGAGGTACAAGGTTCATTTCGTTAGCAAAGTACGAGGTGTCCAGTACTATTGCACCATTCAATCACATCAGTTTACTCAGAGCTGACATACACTTCCTCTTTCTGTTTCCCATATCAGTCAACGCAAGACTCTAATTCATATGGCGACCCTGATGTTCTCACTGTCTGAATCCCAGACCTCAACCTTCCTCCGCAATCATCAAAACACACATACACACATAAAATAATTGACTAGAGGGCGTAAAGACAGAGGGCAGTCATAAGCAGAGATGGGCCCGTTAATGTGCCATAACCCTGAGGTCAAAATTGCTCCATTTTGGAAATTAATTTTCCACAAGCAATTAGTTTGTTTCTTTTCAGATTTGTGTTTTTTTTTCCCTGAAAGCATGAAATGATTCAGCACAGAAATTATGCATTTAATAGCACCAATCAGTTACTCACAGAGTTTTAAAGGACTGCAGTTGATTTAAAGTTAAATAAAGGTTTAATTATGCCATAGTGCTCCAACAGTCGCATCCGGCCCATCAGACTATATTTTGTGACTCATGTCATGTGTAGTTATGAATGTGCTTATTATAATTAACTCGTTCCTAAACGTGGCTTTAAAAATGAGACTTCAGTGGTGAATTATAATATGTAAAATGGCAGTCTGCTTTCAATTTAGTGTTTAATTCAGTTTCATTCTAACTGACAAAAATAAAGCTAACTTTTAACCAAAAGAGCTAATGAGTCAAACCAGCAAATTTGATGAGGATGAAAAAAAAGGCACAGTATGAAAGTGCAAAGCATTGTTAGTGTTATTTTAGTATAATTGAGATATATTATTTTAATTAATATTTTAAGCTTTAGAATTTTGGTCTTCATTTTAACTTAACTTTAACTTTTTTTTTTGTAGTTTTCTTTTGTATTTTGCTTTCAGTTATTTTAGTACATCAAGCTAAACTAAATGAAATAAGAATTAACATAACTGTCAATTAATATATGTATGTATATATATATATATATATATATATATATATTTTTTTTTTTTTTTTAACTAAATAACTTCAACTTTAAATTAAATTTAAATTCACTTTAGTTTATTTATTTTTGTGTTTGATTTTACAGAATAAGCTTGTCACACCCTCACAAGAACCTGAACTCAGATCAGCCCCTACTACTCACTCACAAACACCAGCCACAGATCCGGGATCAGTCACAACCATGCAATCCCAATCACCTGAATATTGAACACCTAATATATATATATATATATATATATTACACAATTGCCATTCATTATGGATTGAATGTGGCCCTCTTGATTGTAAAGTTGAGTGGCTCTTTATTTGCTGTGTAGCTGAGGAGGGCTATCACAATGAACGTGTGATTCTACATTAGATGTTTTAAATTATGAAGAGTATTTTTTGCCGCTTCTGTAGCCCACTCTGATTTTTGATGCACTGTTGGATACATTAGTACCTCTATGCTTTCCAAACCTCCAACCACACGTTCCTGCCAAACAAGAGCCATTTTGTCAATTACGTTCTTCCAGAGTCACTTTAGCTAAATCCACACTTCACAGCTAATTAAGAAGAGCACTGTGCTCTCGTGTGCCGTGTGCGTGGTAAGAGAGTCACATTTTACATGCCAATGCAATATGCACAAGTCTTTCTTTTTGTTTTCCAGTGAAAACATCTAAATAGCCCTAAAACAAGCTATTTACGTGATAATTGTTTGCATGGAGCTAAACCAATGCTACGATGTAAAAAAAAATTAACTAAATTCTGAAATATTACACATCAGGAATGAGCAATATGAAACTAAATAGTGTTATTTTTGATTTCATGTTTATTTTAAAAGCCGCTTCATCTGTTAGCTAACCAACATGTGTTGCTAACAGCCGTGTTGCTGTATAAACCACTTTATTCACACTCGATTCAAGGTTTAGTCATCTACATAGTGTCATTAGGTTGTGATTGTGACGCAGATGCTCTCCGGATATCCTATTGGCCAGTATTTTTCAGCTGTTGGCTTTTCAGCTTATTAGCACTGACGCATTTGTGGAGTATCTGGAGCTCAGCAGCCCTCCGCCCTCCAGAATCATTTCCTTTTGTCTTTATCTTCTGACAGTGCTCATACATTGTGTTTTGTAATCGCATGAGCTAATATCTAACAGCTATGCACTGCTTCCCGAAACAATATTAGTTAATCAGTCCTTCTTCGCCCAGAGCACAGTAGTTACAGCTACTGCATGTGTTACACAGAGTGATCTCAACTGTAGCAAATGTAGAAAAAAGGTAGAAATTATCACATTAATTTCCACTCCAACTTGTAATGCATAAAAATGACAATTTCTGTCTGGGCTTCCTGGTGGTGTGGCCAAACTCAGTCCATTCCTTTGTGACGACATATGAAAACACCTTGGAATTTGCAAAACAGCACCTAAAGAACCCTCAGACTGTGAGAAACAACATTCTCTGGTCTGATGAACCTCAATTCTAAGAACTATGCTTCAAAGAAACCAGCTATTCTCATCATCTGCAGAGTACCATCCCAAAAGTAACGTGTGCTGTTAGCAGCCTCATTCTGTGGGGGTGGTTTTCAGCGGCAGGGTCTGAGGGACTAATCAGAGAAGTAGGAAAACTAAATATTGAGATAACAAATATGACAATGACTCTAAGCACACAGCCAAGGCGATACATGAGTGGTCTAGGGACAAATCTGTGAATGTCCTAGAGTGGCCCAGCCAGACCCCTGACTTGAACCCTATCAGACATCTCTTGAGAGACCAACCTAACCGAGTTTAAGAGGATTTGCAAAAAAGAATTGCAAAAAAAAATCCCCCAGTCCAGGTGTGCAGAGTATGTTGCGTCATACCAAAAAGACTTGAGGCTGTAATTCAGGGGTCATCAAACTTGATCCTGGTGTCCTACAGAGTTTAACTTCAACTCAAGTTTTAAGTATACCAAGTAAGACCTTAATTAGCTGCTTCAGGTGTGTTTGATTAGGATTGGAGCTAAACTTTGCCGGGACATATGCCAGCCAAGACCAAACTTGGTGACCCATGCTGTAATTGGTGAGTTTTTTTGCTGAATACTTTTGTAAATATGATATATTTGAGTTTTTTCTTTTTAATGAATGTACAGACATTTTGTCAGCACCAATAGCCTCCTGGTAAATCCAACACAATCTCATGAGCAATTCGTACATATTCGTACGAGGTGTCAAATTTGTGCCAATTCGTACTAATTCGTACGACCTCACTCATACGATTTCGTACGATTTGTCTAAAACCACGTGATGGGTAGGTTTAGGGGCGGGGTTATGTTTAGGTCATTCGTACAAATTCATATGAATTGGCATCTCATAAAATATGTACGATTTAGAGTAAATCGTATGAATTCATACGAGTGAGGTCGTACAAATTCGTATGAAACAGCCACCTCGTAAAATATGTACGAATTGCTGTGAGATCAGGTTGGGTAAATCAGTGGTTCAACTGTAATTTTACGAAGCTATAAGTATATTTTTTTGTGTGCAAAGGAAACAAAAAGAATTACTTTATTAACAATTAGTATCCTCCACATCACTCTATAGCTGCATTTTGCAGAGTATCTCCTAATTGGCAATCTAATTTCTAGTGATTATCGTCATTTTGATTACAGAGTCTCTGCATTTGATAAATATTGTCATTATACATTACCATCACTCTATTCTCCTATTTGAAAATGTTCAGTGCTTTGCTACAATCTGTATTGTTACAAGCGCTATTGAAATAAAAGTGACTGATTGATTGATAAGCCACATATGTACGCGGATGTTAACACTTCTGCATCTGCATGTAAACAACATATCTGCATACATACTCTCCAAAAATATGTAATACTGCTTACAGTTACGTTGTGCACAATGTTTCTTCTGTTTACCAGCACTGTTTAATTTAGTTTTAAACTAGTTTTAATCTTTGTTTAACATCTCTGTTTAGTGCTTGTGTGATCAAGACTTGCCAGCAAGTAGCAGTAATTTTCACTGCACTGTCACTTAAATGATTTCATTCTGCTTTCATAGCATTAAAGTCTATATTGAAAATGTATCAAACGTCTTATATAATTTTATAGAAAGTAATGAGACACTTTCTCCCTTAAGTAACTTTTTAATTGTAGATTAATTTGGCTATAATACCTCTGTATTTCAGTAAATAAAATCTTCTTCAGACACTGCGTCAAAAACGATATGGGAACGCCTCCAGCGTGACTACGCTCTGAAACTGCTGTGCAAACTGTCCAAGAACGGGGCTAAACGTCATATGCAGGTGACGTCACAGCCCATGAAGCATAAGAGCATGTGAAGCAATGAAGCAAGCGCCCAAAGGGACGCAGGGGGTGTGGCAAGAGACGCAATGTCTCGTTCCTTCAAGGAACTAGGGTTATATTCATAACCCCCAGACATTCCTTTTCAGGAACTCACACTGCATCAAAAACACTATGGGAACGAGATACCCACACCCCCAGACCCCCAAGTCCCTGCCCAGTGTGGAAGCCGCACATCTAAGGCACATCTAAGGAGGACAACCGAGCCTGGGGTAGCTGGGAGGTCTAACCCATAGAATTTGACAAAGGTCAGAGGAGAAGACCAACCCGCTTTGCAGATGTCCAGAACCGAGACACCCGCTAAGAAGGTCTTTGAGGCCGCCACACCTATAGTTGAGTGAACCTTGACCCCCATCGGCGAGGGGAGACCAGAGGACTCATAGGACGTGGAGATAGCCTCCACAATCCACCTGCTCAGGGTGTGCTTTGATGCAGACCAACGCAAAAGGAGGCAGGCAAAATGCCTGAAGTATTACTGGCCGTGGTGGTACCCAGGGGACCTTAGGGACATAACCCACTCGCGGGAAGAGAAAGACTTTTGCTAGTCCAGGCACTAAGTCTACACAAGAGGGGACCACTGACAAGGCCTGTAAATCCCCCACTCTCTTGACCACAGTCTTGATGGTGAGGAGACGGTCGGAGATGTGCGTCGAGTACCACCGCCAAGTCCCAGGTAGGAACCCGGGATCTCACCGGAGGCCTCAGCCTTAGTGCACCATGAAGGAAATGTACCACTAATGGATCTCTACCCACTGTACGTAACAAGGGAGTGGAAAGCCGAGATTTCCGCCACGTACACCTTGAGTGTGGAGTGAGATAATCCTGTGGATAGTCTCGCCTGCAAGAACTCCAGAACTGTACCAACCGGGCAGTTAACTGGGTCCGAGTGGTGGTTCTCACACCACGAAGTGAAAAGTTTCCACTTCAAAGCGTATAGTTATTCGTGGAAGGCGCAGTTGCTGCAGATTTGTCGGCTGGACATCCATGATGCGAATCTCCCGTTCCACCACATCCCAAAGGTGATCTATTGCATTGAGATCTGGTAACTATGGAGGCCATTTGAGTACAGTGAACTCATTGTCATGTTCAAGAAACCAGTCTGAGATGATTCGAGCTTTATGACACAGTCCATTATCCTGCTGATTTAGCCATTAGAAGATGGGTACACTGTGGTCATAAAGGGATGGACATGGTCAGTAACAATACTCAGGTAGGCTGTGGCATTGCAACGATGATCAATTAGTACTAAGGGGCCCAAAGTGTGCCAAGAAAATGTCCCCCACACCATTAGACCAGCCATTGATACAAGGCAGGGTGGATCCATGCTTTCATGTTGTTGACACCAAATTCTGACCCTACCATCCGAATGTCACAGCAGAAATCGAGACTCATCAAACCACTTTTTTCCAATCTTCTATTGTCCAATTTCGGTGTGCCTGTGCGAATTGTAGCCTCAGTTTCCTGTTCTTGGCTGACAGGAGTGGCACCCGGTGTGGTCTTCTGCTGCTGTAGCCCATCTGCCTCAAGGTTCGACGTGTTGTGCATTCAGAGATGCTTCTCTGCATACCTTGGTTGTAACGAGTGGTTATTTGAGTTACCGTTGCCTTTCTATCAGCTCAAACCACTCTGGCCATTTTCCTCTGACCTCTGACATCAACAAGGCATTTTCGCCCACAGAATTGCCGCTCAATGGATGTTTTCCCTTTTTCGAACCATTCTCTGTAAACCCTAGAGATGGTTGTGTGTGACAATCCCAGAAGATAAGCAGTTTCTAAAATACTCAGACCAGCCTGTCTGGCACCAACAACCATGCCACATTTAAAGTCACTTAAATCACCTTTCCTCCCCATTCTGAAGCTCAGTTTGAACTGCAGCGGTTCGTCTTGACCATGTCAACATGCCTAAATGCATTGAGTTGCCACCATGTGATTGACTGATCAGTAATTTGCATCAACGAGAAGTTGGACAGGTGTGCCTAATAAAGTGGCCAGTGAGTGAATGTGTGTATTGTATATATTTATTTTGTGTATAAATAAATACACACAAATAATCATGATCAATCATTTTATAACACTAGTTTAAAAAAATAACACATTTATATATTTTTATAACTTTTTTTGATTTTTTTTAAAATTCTTTCCACATATTCCATGATAAATCTGTTGTTTCTATTCTATTACATTCCACTGTTTGTTGTACCTGTGCTTTTCTGGCTCCGAATGGCTCCGTGAGGGGACATTATGTTGTGTGCGTCTTGCTGAATACAACACAGGTCACATGACCTCTATTACAGTCCTTTAGTTTCTTTGTACTTTTCACGCCTCCTGGCCATTACACTGCCTGCTGTTTTCCCTCAACATGGGTTTATCTCTCTAATGCAGCATGCTGGACAGACAGAGCAACATTTTATGATGAATTATTAATTTATTTAGACAAAATTATTTATTTACAGCTGCTGAAACATGTCATTCATGCTCTCTGCATTGAAAATGCTTCACTAAAGTACAGTACATCTATTGTGAAAGTTAAACTGTGGTAAAACACAGAAGTTAACAACACATATTAGCTCCAGGCTCATATGTCGCTTAACACTGTACTGAACAATTGAGGAATTAGAAAAGCAATGGGCCCATATCTACTTTGATCTGTGTGTTTTATTAATATTTAAACAAAGCTTTGTGGAAGGAAGTACACAATGATCCAAACAATTATCTTCACATAAGATACAAAAGCTTGTATCAAGTGGGAACAACCAGCTCAAGGCAACCCTTAGAGCAAATGATAGATTTTATTTATTATTATTATTTTTTAAATAATTAAACATTTAGAGGGAAAACCATTAAAGAATTAATCATAAAAACTTTAGAAAAATGGAAAATGCCTTTTGATATGAACTTTATTTGTTTGTTTATGGTACATCCAAATACTTAAAAAGTCTTTCATAACACATCTGTTGTTAATTTGTTGTTATTTAGTCAGTTATGCATTTCATGGCCCAATTATATTATATATATATATATATATATATATATATATATATATCTGTGCTCTCACTGGGAAAATATTTAATCTAAAAACTTCTTGCACCTACAGTTATTTTTAGAACATCAACTCTGTTACAAAATCAAAAGGAAAAAATAATTTATTACTGATCTCACATTGGGTTATTTAAACCCAGTCTTTTAAATATGTTTTCATTTGTGTCATGTGATCTTAGCATTTATGCCAGCAAGTGGAGTTTCTGGAAAAAATTAAATAAAAACAAAGTAACCAGTTGATGTTCTAAAAATAACTTTTCAAGTTAATGATTATATTGTTATGGACTGCAACATCTTCATAATTATTAAAGAATATTTTTTGCAGGGACACCAAATGCACACCCAATTATTTATATATATACAGTATATATATATATATATATATCTGTTTGTGTTATTTCTGATTATTCATTCTTATTCTCTTATTCAGGTACATTCTTTTTTCGAAATATCCATGGTACTGGTTTGATGTTTAATGATGTTTAAGTGCAATAAATACAGTATGCTGTACTTTCATATCTCACATTTCACATCTTTGATTGCAGCACCAAACATTCAAGCATGACCTTGACTTTGCTAACGTCATGAAGAGTTACGGTATGCTTTATTCAATAAAACATATTGAGTTTACTTATTATGCAAATTCTCAGAAAGTAAATAGAAGATACTGGAAGTTAAACATTTGGCCGTATCTATCAATGCCATCATCACCTCAGCTTCAGAAAGTCTGTAAACAATAGTGCACACTGCTGTTATCTAAAAATGAAATATTGATGTCCCAGCTCAAACACTGTTCTAAACAACCTTGTTGACATCATATTAGATGTACACAATCATACAATTGAATCCCAAATCCATGAAGTAGTCCCAGACAAAGCCTGGTGAAAGTGTTGGGCGTTAAGAGATGAGCCATCACCTGGATCTACATCCTGCTACAGATGGTGTGCTATTTATTGAAAAGTCTCCCCGAACCTCAGACTACCCACAACAGGTTCTGTCTGAATATGCCAGTACTGTGCGTTAATACCCTCTGGATCCTGTCCAGTCAGCTTGTCCAATCTCTCATCCAAATATACTGTGCTTTCAACTCAGGAAAAGTTTCTAGAATTGTGCTCAACTAGTTTTACAGTGGAGTTACAACATAAAACTATGATATATTTGTTAGAGACCAATCAGGCATAAAACTGTGAGGATCACACTTCTTGTGATTTAAATAATGAATTATGTTTATTTATTCATTTTCATTCTGCAGTCAATTTTTTTGTCAAAATCAATATTTAAAAAAAAGAGATTTACATGCCAACATATCTTATTAAATAAAAAATACAGAAATAATAATAAGGTAGGTAAATGACCCTGGCGCAATAGACAGACTTGATTTGAAGCAACATTGGGGCGCGGTCGTGGCCAAATGGATAGGGAGTAGGACTTGTAACCCAAATGTTGCGGGTTCGAGTCCCAGGTCTGGCAGGGATTGTAGGTGGTGGGAGTGAATTCCCAGCACTCTCTCCATCTTCAATACCACAACTGAGGTGAGATCCTTGAGCAAGGCAACATTCCCCCAGCTGGCTGCCCACTGCTCTGGGTGTGTGTGTGATTGTTCACTTCTCACTGCTGTGTGTGTGCACGTTGGATGGGTTAAATGCAGAGCACAAATTCCAAGTATGGGTCGCCATACCTGGCCACAAGTCACTTCACTTTCACTTTCATTGTGAAATTGGCTAGATTGTGCTTTATTAATGGCAGAAAAAGCTGTTTTGCCAACAATAGAACAACAATGCAGCAAGACAAACTGCAAACTTCACTCGTTAGCATGATGAATATGTCTGCACTAGATTTAATTGCTTTGCCAAGGGTGCAAATTTGTAGCTAAACGTCATTGCTAATGTATGCTGGTTATTACAAATATGAAGGCCTTGGATTGTCAGAAAGTGCTTTTAACATCCACTTGGGATTTACCTTCTACTTTGGAGAAGCTCAATTCTGTCAGGGGAGAAGGAACAATCTGGGACATCAGGTTTTAGAAAATCAACCAATTTTCCCCTCTGAAATCTTCCTTTCAAATTTGTAAAAGTGATTTATGATTGTAGCTCCACTCGTGGCACATGCAATTGCTTAGTATGAAAATTGCAGGTCAGATGCTCCTGAAGTTTCTTTTAAGAAAGTAATCACATCTGAAAAGAATTTCAATATCGTTGTGTTATTGTGTATTGGATGTTATTTGGAGATTCCATAACATCTCTTCCCTTTGCTAACAGCACAAACTCAATTATGCAGTCAGGACCAAGCGCTCCAGACTCCAGTGTGGATTTAAACCAATTCTGGTTTGTCCACAAATTGTTGTCATAAATTGATATCAGTGAGGCGGTAATTTTGTTCCACATATCGAACGCACATCGCGACTCACTGTTACAAAGGGGATCCGCATTTCTGCTGCAACCTCTGATACCCCCAATGATTTCACATGGTTTGTATCCAGGCAACCCATGGCAACATAATTATCATTCAAGTAGGGAAGCGTCCACTTTTTTTTTTTTACATGCACGCTTAACCATTCTCCATCGTTTATAGATGCAACTACAAACAAAGGATTTACAAACCCTGTCACACCCCACTAAAAGCACCTAAAATAGCCACAAGGTGAGAACATACTCTTCTAATGCTTCCCTGACATCCGCTCGTATTGAGTTTGAACTTGCGCGACACGCTTCGTGCCTTATTTACAGCCAATTATGTTTAATGGAGTCTTCCCATGGATTAGCGTTGAAAGAAATTCATCAGACTTCCTTGTTTAATGTAGTCTGTTTGTTTGAATGTGGCTAAAGCGAGAACATCATGTCAACAAAGTAGACTGATAATATTAGTCCACGGTAATACCATTTCAGGCACGGCACACATATTATGTTTTGTGTGTAGATCATATCACAATCCTGCATCCTGGACGAACGGATGACGCTCATTAAGCCCTATTAACCTCCTTTCTCGGTTTCCAGGTGTTTTCCCAGAACACAACACACCTATGCTCTTCATTTCTCCAGTATGGACCAGTCCAACAGGTCATAAAGTGTGTTTCAGGGCTGCAACTCAAATATATTAGCCTGAGCATGGCTCATTTGGCAACTGGAGTTGGTGTGCATCTTTGCGCTGGATCGGGTCGTGGGCGGTCACATCCTGATTACACAGAGTTGAGTAAACACATCGGCAGACGTATCACTCAGTATTGGGGTTAGGATGTTCTGTACATAAAAACACAAAGCATGCATTGCCAGAAACATATCAGGAGGAGCACGAGAGGGTGGAGTAAATAAAAACAGGAAAAAAAAGTACAGTTGAGTCGTGCACTAGTGCAAGAGTTGTATTATACTGACATCATAAACAACACGGTGTTCCCAGTCTCCTCATCTATTGTTGTCGACACAACCAGAAGCTCTCAGAGCGGCAATCCTTAATCAAGCCAGGATGAATAAAAACACTTACACAATTGCTGTTGCTCAGAGCGCGGCCACCACAGGAGCTAATAATGGTGAAATTAATGGAGAACAATGTGGAGTGGATGATGACAGCTCTTAGTCATTCATGGAACACTCCGCATTAAATCACTTCAGAACACACTATGTGTTTACACATTAAAGGAAAAGATCACAATGTAACAGTACTAAGCTATAAAATCCACTTTCCAGCCTTGTTCGGCCTGTAATTGTTTCTCAGCGTGACATCCGTGGAGGAACATTTGCTCTTTACGTGATAAAACTCGTGAGTGAGGAAAGTTTCAGGTTTACGATCTATCATCTCTATCTCTCCTGTTGATTACCACAGTAAATCATAGATGTCCACAGAGCTTAATTTTTACCTTTTAAATCTTTTTATTTGGAACTGTTTTCAACCACGGGTCCATGGAGAAGATAGATAACAACTTAGAAATTATTTCAAATAATATGCGTAATATAATAAAGTTACAACTGGTTTTTTTAAGGGTTACTCCAGACTAAAATGAAAATTGTGTCATTAATCACATACCTCCATATTGTCCCAAAGCCATAAGAGCTTTGTTCATCTTTGGGACACAATTTAAGATATTTAGGATGAAAATCTGACTGTCCCATTGACTGTCAAGGCTCAGAAAAGTATGATAAAACATAGTCTGAATGCTCCATCTGCCATCAGTGTTTCAACCGTAATCTTATGAAGTGATGAAAATACTTTTTGTACAAAAAAACCCCATCAAAAATAGCGACTTTATGCAACGATTCAGCACAGTAATGTCACCGTAGCGCCATTTTTAGATCATCTGCTGGACACATCTGCTAGTACGTTGTCCTATAACACACTGATGTACTGTTTGCATCTATTTACATTTTGATTATGAACACTAACATTGTCACGACTGATAAGATAGACTCTCCATAGACAGCAACACAACTGAAATGATCCCAGATCCAGAAACATACTAAAGACACAGCTAAAACAGTCCATGTGACATTAGTGGATCAACTTAAATTTTACCACGCTATGAGAATTTTTATTTTTTTTTTTTTGCGCAAAAAACCCCAAAATAAAATCATTTAACTCTCTATTAAACGTAATATGCAGTTGTTTACACTTAGTGGAAGGCATACGCTTATGTTGTGATACGTCTTCCACCATGTTAGAGAGTAAGTCACGGGAAAAGATTGGTAGAGTTCAATTATGTTATTTTTGTTTTTATTGTGCAAAAAAAAGTATTGTCCTAGTGTCACAAAACGTAAGTTGAGCCACTGATGTCACATGGACTGTTTTACTCGTGTTTTTACTACGTTTCTGGATCTGGGATAATTTCGGTTGTATGGCTGTCTATGGATAGTCAGATGAAAAATATCTTGAACAAAGGTCTTACGGCTTAGAAACAACGTAAGGGTGAGTAATTAATGACTTTAATGAATAATTAATTTTCATTCTTGGGTGAACTAACCCTTGCTTAGAACTGGTAAAAGCAAATATTTAAACAATTCTGAAGCCTGTTCTTCTTTGTAAACTCAGAAATGTTGATTTAGATGAGAATGCAATTACCTCGGAACACTGTTGTTTGTCAAGAGTTGGTAATTGGATCAAATTTTCCATCCAAAATACAATATGTATATCGCCTATGATGGTATTTCCTGCAGGGTTTCAATTTGGATGGCAGTAAGTGATAAAAAAAATTACCTCACATCCACATGAAAAACAATTACAATAGACCTTACGGAAATACACAGTGGTTGGTGCTCTCCAAACTGTTTTTAAGTGGATTATTTCTATCTTTTGCGGTAGCGTGTCAGTTGGAAATATTAGTTTACATTTCCAAACATATTTTTTTTATCATTAATTGTAATAATGCAGTGAAATTGTTGTCTCCACAAGGAGTCTAACAACAGCCGGTGCTTCACAGAGAGATCTGATCTGGGGTGCGTTTCCAGAACAACGATGTAACTCGCTGATTAACCATCATAGTACGATGCATTGTTTTGGAAACGAACTAGCTAGTCACAACTGTTTCCCGAACACGGTCGCATCTCCGTCGTTTGAACCACATTAGTTCAACAACATAGGGCCATTGTTAAT
>JAUCMS010000049.1:9938707-9949858 GCA_032357445.1 Enteromius radiatus | reverse complement strand
GTATAATGGTGTAAAGTTGATGTCCCCTCAAAATAACTCAACACACAGCCATTAATGTCTGAACTGCTAGCAACAAAGTGAGGGGTGTACTCACTTTTGTGAGATACTGTATATATATACATACAAACACATGCATGTATACATTTATGAAAAACATGTTGTTTATATTTTAAATATTTATATATAATATAATAATATATGCTTGTAAACATTTAAATATTTTCTAAATATTTATTTATTGTGTGTGTATTTACATATACATAAATATACACAGTTCACATATTTTGTATGCAATTAATCATGATTAATCATTTGACAGCAAAATTAAAAAAAAAAACAGCAAAAAATTTATAAGTCTGCTTACAAGTGAAGTAGTTACCAAATATTTGTACTACATCTGTATACATATTTGGCTCATATTGTTAGCTTAGAAGCATAAAATATTCAAACAAAATAGTCAAATCTAGTTACAACTGGACTATTTTTGTGCTGTATTTTATGCAAATTAGTGTATATCATTTTTATTATAGCAACATGCTAGCAAAAAATAGTTAAATATCATTTTAAAAACACTAATTTACTTCTTTAATTTACTAATTTATACGTATTATGCATTTTAACGTAACTGGATGTAACAGTTTTAGCTTAGCAACATATTCTAACATAAAACTAGTTAAATCTAGTTACAAATAGAGTATTTTACGCCGTTGTACTGTGAATTTTATGCAAATTAGCATAAAATATTAGTTAAAATGTATTCCCCGAAAATTACAATTCTGTCATTATTTACTCACCCTCATGTTGTTTCAAACCCCTAAAGATCTTTAATTAAGATGTTTGATTAAATCTGAGAACTCTCAGATCCTCCATAAACAGCAACGCAACAGAAATGTTCCTACACCCAGAAGACATTGATAAAACAGTCCATGTGACATCAGCACCTCAACTTCAATTTTGCGAAGCTACGAGAATACAAAGAAAACAAAAATATCAATTTATTCAACAATTCTTCTCCCCAAGTTAACGCCTACTGCCATTTTGGAAAGTACAGTACCACATTTTTGTGAGGTTTCAAAACATTTTCTTTGCAACCCTAATTACAAATGGACTATTTTACCCAACATTTGTGTGTGTACTGTGCATTTTTAATGCTAATAATTATGTCACATTTTTTAGTTTAGCGAAAAGATGGGATTTGATCAAATTAAGTGGTGTTGATCATTGTAAATATCATTATTTTAATGAAATTTAAATATCTCTTTTTTTTGTCTAGATGACGAAAATCCAGTTCATCAATCAACAACCAGTCTACGAGAAAGTTGTCATACCTGTGGAGGACCATGTGACTTGTAGCTGTCAATCACGTATTTCTGCACAACCCACTCGGCTCCAGGCCACACCCCTTCCTCCGCCCAGACCCCACCCTAAAGTAACATTACCAAAGACGCAATCGAAAGAGGAGCTCCATCGCAATGATGAACTTAAACATAATCAAAGGCTCCATTTGGAGGATAAAGAAAGTCAGGAACTACAATGGCAGTCGAAATACACAGTCACTCACGCACAAGGGTACAGACAAACCCCATACCAACATACACTCACACACACACCAGTTTATACAAGCAGAGGAAATGTTCCCACCAGGCAAACCACATTAAGAGATCCGCACATGATGAGTGACACAACACAAACAGAGGAGGCCGAGCCCATGAAAACCGAACACAGTGGCAACGGCATGACGAAAAAGATGCAACAGCATTACAACAACCATCCACAAGAGGATCAACAGACGAAACCATATCAAACAATTGCACAGCAACCAAAAAACAATTCCTCCCACAGTTCCGTCCAATCAGAGCACAGTGTGCCACATGGCAGCCAATTAGACGGTCTTAGTCGCACTTACAGCCACGTTGAAGTCATTGGCCAATCCAGTGGCTTATCAGAAGTACTAAACTCTGACCAATCAGAAGTTAGAAAACACCATCATCACCACCACCACCAATCAGAAGCAAGTAACCAAAATAAGCAGGAAAAGGAAACGCAACATTATCTTCGTCACCAACACCATCGACACCATCAGCTTCACCAACATACAACGCAAGCAGTTAGCCAACAACAGACTAGCACAAAAAATACAGGTCAGTGTATAGAGTCGAGTTGTTAGTGTGTGTGTGTGTGTGTGTGGGGGGTACACATTGTATTGTAATTAGTAGCTTATGCTTCCTGTTATTCTTTCCATTTCTTTAACGTCAGAGGTAGCTTATAAAGTCAAGGGTCAACAGATCATGTAACACTAATCTTATGATGACTGCCTTGAAATTAATTATTTCAGTGTTCATCCAACTGTCCTTCTAACCACTGTCTTCTGTTTTATTCATTATCCCATAGTGACAAAAGCCCCTCCCACCAGTCCCTCAGCCCAACAGACTCCGCCCCCTATCCAGGCCCCTCGGAAGCGCCGACGGAAACACCGGAGGAGGATGAGCAAAGCCTCCATGAGAGCGATGATAATGTAATTTTATTATTGTAGTAGGATAATTGAAAGTGTACAGTGTAGTGGCATGACGTAAGACACAGGAATCTCAATGAAAGAATCACATTTTAAAGTTCTAAACCTGTATTCCTGCATTCCTTCAGCTGTTAAAAACCAAAAGAAGATATTTAGAACAATGTTAAACAGTTGATGCTTGCCACTGATTACCATTTTATGGAGGAAAAATACTATAAAACTGTTTAGTTACCAGTGCCAAAACAAAAATGACATCAGGTCGTAAAATGTCAGGTGGCACATTTCGCCAAAAGCATAATGCTATTTAGCTTAAATCCCAGAAATGTGTTACTTTGAAACATACATTTGAATAAAATGATTATTAATAATGATAAGGAAAGTTTTACGGGAATATCTAATTTTTCCTTTACACCACATGACACTTTTAAAGTAATTAATTTTCAGTTAGTCTTAAATGATGTGAAAGTTTTTCAAAATGATATGAAACTAACAAGAATGTTAAGAGTACCCTGTGAACTGTTTTATATGTCATTGACCCATTACTAAGCACAGAATACAATAAAGTTATTTCTGTGTAATTAGTGGCATCAAACAGAACTGCAGCAATATTTTCAGACACCCCCTCTACCATTGTTTGGTTAACAATGCTAGAGAATGCTAAGGTTAATAGCGTCTTCCATATATAGACATCACTGGTTAAACCCATTCAAAACAGACTGCAGTTGTTTGATACTGTTAGTGGCACGGAAATGACACACTGTGTCTTTAACAAAGCAATTCAATTTTCAAGTGAAATCTAATCAGAAGATCTAACCAGATTTGAATCTCCATCTTATAACAGGGTAATGTCCTGAAGAAGACCAAGACTCTGAACTGCTGCCAAAGTCCCAGGAGCAACCGCAAAGCTGGGAGTCAGGGTGGAGACACACACAGGATATAGCAGAGACACACTGGAAATCTTTTTATAATAACTGGAAATGTCTTTGATCTTTGCCAAATAAGCTCCCATGAACTACATCTCCCATCAGCCATTGCAGTCATAAGAGGCCAGCGGTTCTGTGGTCTCTGCACTACGGGAGCTGGTCGTACTCAGGATATCCTGTGAGAAAGGACTTAAAAGGGATTCCATACGGACGCAAACACAGCCTGCCAAATAGTGAGACTGTATTTAAAACAACACAATAGCAGTCTGCCAAATACACTTCACACTTCGGTCAGCACAACAACTGCCAAATGTGGTGCAATATTGACTTGAACTACTGGTTGGCCAAGAATCTGGCTCTAATCAGTAATTAGCTACTTGGGGGAAAGTCAAAGTAGCCTACAAATGCCAATGAATGATGTAGACCCACTGCAAGTCGGGCTGGAAAACAACTGTGGACTGTTTATCCACTGGAGGAACTACTGGAATAGGAACTGGAAGACGTTAAAACTGGAATATGTAACTGGAAAGTTGTGAGGACTCTCAAAGAGTGAAACAACTGGAGATATGAAGCTCAGGACTTCCAGAAAAGTATCAAATACAAATAACTATTACAATTTCAGCTCAAAATGTATAATCTGTACATTTTTCAAGCTACTTAAACACTCCAAGTTTATTAAATAGCAAAATATCAGCTGGCTAGATATGAAATCAAGGAGTAAAAGCACTTACAAAACAGTCTTATGGACATTTACCATGGTAATATGATGGTATTCATTGAAGTACTTTGGAGTACCATGTATATACCATGGTATATGAATATGGTTATCCATCTGATACCATGGTACCGCCACAGTACTCTTTTGTAAGGATCTCTCAGTATAATGCACATTATTTAATTGGTGCAAAAACACTGGAATGACATACACTGGACTATAAAGTGCTGAATGCACTTAATTGTTCGCATGTTGGTAGATGCACGGTCAAATAGGTCATAATTCAATATTTAAAGAAAATAAAAAAAAGATTGTGTTTAGCCGTAATGAGGTTAACCGTGAAATACTCCCATCCTGTAGGGGGCGGTATGGAGTGCTCTGACATTTTATGCCTTCTGTTCCCAAACGTCCGTCTGTGCATTCATCTGCTTCTGGAATCTTGTAAAGCTATGAAATAACTGTTTGTAAATGATGCATTTCTTTTCTGGCTTTTTACGTAACTTATTTATGAAAGGTAGATGCACTACCCATCTGCTTCCAGGAGTAATTAATTGTTATTTGTTTTGATGAAAATTATTGTTAATGTAATTATGCTATTTTAATATAAATATAAAAAAAATGTTAAATTTATCATTGGTGTGATTTTTTTTTTTATTTTTTCCCAGTCGAATCAATAATTTTACTCACCCTCTCTGCTGGAATTGCATTCTATGCATTCAAAGACGACCATGGCTATGGTTTGAGTGACATAAGCATAGCATAAGATCTTGTTTACAAAAACATTGGGCTACAGACTGGGGTCCTGAGACCGCAGTTGAAAAGTTGAACCATTAATTTCATGGTCTCAAAAACAAAGCGTAAGCCACTAATATGTTCTCGCAAGTTTATATCACGCAATCCTGACTTCCTTCCTCAGAACTGCATGTCTGCAAATCTTGCAATTCTGACTTTACAACTTGCAATCATGAATTCTTGTGATGCAATTCTGAAAAAAAAAATTGAGAATTTCAAGATTTTTTAGAATTGTTAATTTATCTCACAATTCCGGCTTAACTCGCAATTGTGAATTTATATCTTACAATTCTGAAAAAATGTCAAAATTGTGAGTTTGTATCACGCCATTCTAGGAAAAAATCGGAACTGTGTAAACTCGCAATTGTGAGAAAAAATGTTGGAACTGTGAGATAAAAAAGTCGCAAATACCCTTTTAGTTTATTCATTTATTTTTTGTTCAGTGGCTTCAGGCTTCCATAATTATCTAAATCCACTAAAGCCATGCCAAATTTGCTGGTCATCTTGTAAAATGCACCATTAACTATATTATAGTTATGCAAATGCAGTATTAAACAAGACTGTATTGCTGATTGGCAGATAAACAATCTTAGAAAATAAGGTGTCACGAATTCTAAATTTTTACCCTGAATCAACATTCACACTATTTTTGAGACTGTTCCTGCTAATAAGCATTCTAATACTTCCTCAGAAATCAACCTTTGTGACCACTTCAACGTTGTGTTTATGTGTGTGTGTGTGTGTGTGTGTGTAAATATAAATGATTATTTTTAGGAAAGTCATAAACCAAATCCAGCTATTATCAAAATCTCTTGAAATCAGATTTGGCAGCCATCTTGAAAAATAGCATTTTTTTTTTAAGTAGCATTAGCTGTACCATACAAAACAAGAGTATGTTTATCTGCCAATCTGCAATACAATCATCATCATTTATACTTTATTCATCTCAAATCAGGACAAACACAATTTTTTGACCATTCCTGCTAATATGCATGCTAATGCTTCCTTAGAAACAGCGCCTTCAAAATGTTGTTTGTGTGTCTGTACATACAGTATGGATGATTCTGAACAGCAGGAATCTTTCTAAGCGTGTAGCGTGTGGTGGTCACATTACAGTTGTGATTTGTGTGTGAGAGGGTGACAGGTCGCAGTGGTTACCGACAGTCGTCATAGCAGCACAGATGGACGTGTACGCAGAGGGAGATCAGGTGGTGTAACAGATACCAGAGGGCTGGCCGGGAGGAGATGAACTGATAAATGTTACGCAGGCAAAGCAAATAGATGGGAGAGTAAGCCGGAATGAGAACGTGGGCAGGCTGTGGGTCAAACAGCAAAGTGAGGAGTCTGAAAGAGGGCAGACGAGGAGAAAGGGAGTGTGAGAGAGACATTTAGGGAGTGACTAAGTGCTAAATCTTTAAAAACGCAGGCGGTAGTCTTCACAAGTGCCCAGTAAGCTCAAAGTGGGAGGTTTGTGTGTGTCTGGGGGCCCCGACATATGGGCTGCCTCGTCAAGTGAGGGTCTAAGACACAGCAATAATTTGGAGACACCACTAGACCCCCAAAGATATGACCGAGATGTTAAAAATGCACAATACTAAAATATTCTCCACAAAACTAGCGAGGTGCCTTTAAGACAGCATACTAAGTGTAGATGGAACGCTAAACAAGTGCGCCAACTCCATGTATCAAACAAATAGTGCTCTTCATGGAAATAAGAAACTCTACTCACATTCCAACAGAGCTTGACTTTGCACATCGAGATTTAAGAAGTTTTCGTATTACGTTGTTATTGTAATTCTCATCCTTTCCTATCAAAATGCGTGCTACTGGTGCAAAAACGCAGAAAAATTATCTGAATTTTTTTAACGACGACCAAACGTTTTGGAGGCAGTGCGTTAGTGTGCAATGACTTTAAGCCTTTGAATTAACAGAAAATTTTTAAGTGACCATGATATGCACACTTTGGAAGTAAGTGGAAAGTTTCTTCATCCATTACTACTCGATTGACATGCTTCTTTTGTCATTATATAGTATGGAAGTAGACATACAGTATAATTTCCCTCAGTTCAGGCCACCATCTTGAATTAATGTTTTCACTGGGTTTGCCGCAAAGCATTCTAGGACTCCTCTTACTGAAAAGCATGGATGTGATTCTGCCTCCAAATTCCACCTAAATGCAGTATATGGCAGCATAATTTGGTTGCCTACATTGGGTAGGAACATATGGAAGTCCATTTTCCATATCTAACCCTGGACCACAAAACTTTGTCTTAAGTCGATGGGGTATATTTCTAGCAATAGTCAAAAATACACAGTATGTGTCAAAATGATACATTTTTCTTTATTGCCAAAAATCATAAAGATATTTAGTAAATTTCCTACCATAAATATTTTAAAACTGATAAAAGTCATAATTATTACACACAAGTTATTATTAGATCAAACATTGAGATTATGATGAGATACTAAATTACAAATATCACATTACAGGTGAACTATGACAAAAGTCAGACATAATGAGATACAGAGTTATAATTATATCATAATAATGTATATCCAAATTATGACATCATGGAAAAATGGGATAAAATGTTCTAATCATGACATAATATATTTTTATTTTACGTCATAAATATGTGTTTTTATCTGATATTTATGATGCCATAATATGCCAAACTTACTAAGTTTTGGAACAGAAGAATCTACTCTGATATTGTTTGGAAAGTTAATAATGCCCTTTACGATACAAAAAACAAATCTGAAAACAACCGAAATGCAGCTTAGAATAGACGTTTTCTAGCATTTTATTCTGTGAACTTCATTTACCCTTGAGGGAAGTGGTTCAGACTCGGGGGAGGATGACATAAATCATTATTGAGAGTGAATGCATCTCTGCCTGTATGTGTGTGTGTGTGTGTTGTGATGAATGCTGTGGTTTTGGTGCGTTAGCGTGATGTAAGAGCTCCAGCTGACCCCTGGCACACCCTGCAGCTTACCCTCACTGAACTCACTCACACCTGGGCTCCACCTGGCCTGATCTTCCCTGCCCCAGTCAAACCTCCATCCATCTACCCTCCTCAAACAACCACCCTACACCTCTGCGAATTAACACGTGTGTGTGCATCCAATATAAAGTGCAGATTTAACCTCAAACGCATGGGTGTGTAGCACTTATACAAGAAAAAGGTAAAGACAGGGTCAAATTTGCTTTAGAATCATGCCTAGGGGTTGTTTTATAGGAAGTGTCGCATTCTATTTGAATTAAACGTTTATGCAAAACTGGAAGATTGCATAAAACACAATTTCCATCAAAAGCAATGGTTTTGAAGCTTCACAAACCAGTTTCAAAAGCATCCATCACTACCCATTACACATATTATTCGTTTTGCCTCTGAAACAGATTTCTTTTCCAGTGATGTCATCTAGGCAGGCTATTGGTTAATGCTAACCGAATAATAAAAAGCTGTTTTTTTTTAGCGAAATAGCTCCAATGTGGTATGTGCAGCTTTAGATAAAATCAAGTTCTAGACTGTTTTTTTCCGGAAAAATGTAGCTGTAAACACTGTAAAATGCTGCCAAATGTAGCACCATTAAATTTAACTCAAATGTCAAAAGGTTTTGCAAGCATTTTCTCAGCTGGCCTGTAACAGTTAGTGTTGAATCAACTTTTTATGAGATCCTGGTCCATCTGAGGTGTGTTTTGGCTATGATTTTCTGTGTGCATTATTTATACATTTGTGTGCTCTGTGTGTTTTGGCTGGCACGGATAGAGCTGATAATGCATGGGTGGAATAAGGCCTAATGTGTGAGTGTCATAATCAGCATCAGATCGCGCAGGGCTGGTAACGCTACACACGGACCTGTGCCAGATTTAGCAGCCGTGTGTAAGGACACACTCTTAAAGGGACAGATACAGCCCACAACATACACATGGGACACAGATTGACACTAAGAGAAAGACAGGGACAGAAAAGCTGGACTATACTATTATAATTTGCTGGAGAATTGAGGAAAAATTACAGCCGTAAATTTTTATTACTGGCCAATTTTAACATTAAAATCCTTTATTCCTAGACATAGTGCTAATCCGATTTCTAAAAAGGGTTTCTTTTTATAAAATGTGGGATATCCAACCCATTCTCAAGCTAGGGAAAACGTTTTTACTAGGTGGCAATTTTGTACAAGTTGATGTAACGTCACAGGAGCATATGCAGTTTATATGAATACATACGAACAAGTATGAATTCAAACAAATTAGCTGCCAGTTCACCAAAGTAAGTCATAGTTTTGGGAGAGACCAATTTGAAAAATGCTGGATAGAAACCCAAAAACACAGAAAAAAAAAAGATACAAAATATATGCACTTCGCAATACTTTCTGATACAGTTATATCAGTTACCGATCATTCGTACAAATTTAATTTATCAGATAGTTTGTATTCGCAATCTAATATGTCAGTAATTTATTACATAAAAAGCCATAGTGACCAGTTTGTCCTATTGAATGCATGCGATTTTAAATGCAGGTTTAAGGCCTGTTTAGACTATTTTCACTAAAATCTAGCCACACTTTGTCCGCAATTTGCATTAAAAAATGGTTTCTCCCTCACTTAGTTTTATGTAATCATAACATGAAAATTAGCTGCTTTAAGCATATTACACATTCTGTCGAAATGCTTATTACTCAGAAATCTCTAGATTTTGAAGATTTCTAATGCATGAGTCACTAACACACATAAGAAAACGAAAAACCTTCTTTTTCAAAAACAAAATCATCAACACTCTCAAGATCCTACATTTTCCATCGCAGTTTGTAATCGCCGCATTCATCCCAGAATTCCATCCGACAGTTAATCTGAACAGTATCTTAATCGGTTTTGTGTCATGACCTAATCTCGCAGTGTGACTAATGTCTTCCCCTCAGACAACATATCTGACACATATCGCATGAGTCAATGCCTGCAGGCTTCACAAACATGGACAAGCTTGACAGACAATTCAGATCTTCTACTTCGACAATTATTTTTAGGTTATGTGTCCATGACATTCAGCTGATCTCTGGAATGTACTGTAATGGTTTCTCCCTCATTGTGCAGTACTGTGTCAATATTGTCTGTCTGTCTCTGCCGGTTTGTGAATTTCTCCCCTCAGAAAGCGCTCAGTAGAGGGAAGCCCACCCAACTAGAGTCAGAGACCTCTCAATTGCACCATGACTGTCAAAGTGTGTGAGCAAGAGAGAATCACGTCCCCACTCAAGCATCTACTACTGTGAGGTATGTGTTCTTTACAACTGACAGCACTGAAAACAACACAAGACAGTTGAGTTAGCGAAAACCCCTTATATCCCCTCTAGCATTGATGCTAAGATAATAACTGATGTAACAGTGCTTGCATGTATAATGTTTATTGCCCAAACCTAGAAAGCAGTTAGCATTTTAGCACGACCACTTCCAACATCCTGCAAGTCAATGAGTTTTTGGTTAAATTTCTAAAGTAGCCTAAGGTCTATAAGCTTAAGATATTGTTGTGTTTTATTCTACAACATTTGCTACAACAAACTTCTAAACATTACTACAGAGAACATTAATCATAATTTTGCAGACTAATCTACAACTAATCTGATTCATAGCCTCAAACTTTTCTAACCCAAACTTTCAGGAATTAAGCTTTTTTGAAAAGACTACGTCATGCGATTGTGGTGTAGTTTGTTTATATGTAGCTTTCTACTTCTGAAACCAGGGTAATGCTAAAATTTGCGATCATCTACAAAAAAAACCTTTCATAACCACAGTGCTGTATTAACGTTAAAAGTTAAATGTATAAAGCAAACAAAGGGTAATTTTGATTTGGCTAACTGTATTTCAAATGGTTATAATTATTTACGATACATGTCCTTGTAACGCCCATGCTGGGCTCCACCCTCTCTCTCCCTCTGTGCTCTCACGATCACTCGATCACACACACCGGTGACAGCCACCTGAGCCTCATCAAGCCTTGCATTGAGCACCCTATAAAGCCACACATGATCCCTCACTCGATGTCGGAGCTCGTCGTATGTAAGTGGACCTTACCTTGTACTCCTCGAAGTCTGTTACTTACCAGCGTGATCTCCAGTTCTCCTCCAGTTTCCTCGGTGTTTCCTCCAAGATCCTGTGCTCCTCTCTGCCTCCCTCCTGAGCGTCAGTGGTGTGTGTGGGTCATCTGTGTTGG
>JAUCMS010000049.1:9921071-9933618 GCA_032357445.1 Enteromius radiatus | reverse complement strand
TTTGGTTGTGTGGAACCAGGATGCATGATTACATAATTAAATTATGTTAGTTCAAAGAGTCATTTTTTTGAGTGTATCCCATCCAGCAGCTGACAGAACCATGCACCGATTGTTTGTATGTCATTACCTAATCTCTCCTCGATCGGCAGTTATTGGTCACATGTTTAGATCATTCTGTTCTTCCTTTTCAAAGTAAATAAACAATATATACCACATCAACACCCTTCATTAAAACTCATCACCTGTGTACACTTACACACTCATTTTTTAGAGCAGTAACCTTCATACAGTAATTCTGTCAGTAGAATCATCAACACACCCATATTACAGCCGTAGGCCCAAACATTAAACATCACATTACTTTGCTGACAGAATCCAGTGTTTTATCATCTAGATTGTAAAAAGGGTACTGACTAGATGGGCGAGTGCAGCAGTTGCAGCAGCAACAGCAGAAGCAGTAATAGTAGTATTAGTAGTAGTAGCAGCAGTACTAATAGAGACAGAAGCAGTAATAGTAGCAGCAGCAGCAGTAATAGTAGTGGTAATAGTAGTATCAGCAGCATGAGAGGTAGCAGTAACAGTAGTAGTATTAACAGCATCAGAAGTAGTATTAATAGTAGTATCAGCAGCATCAGTAGTAGTAATAATAATAATAGTAGCAGCAGCAGCAGTAGCAGCAGTAATGGTAGTAGTATCAGCAGCAGGAGAGGTAGCAGTAACAGGAGTAGTAATAATAGCAGTAGCAGTAATAGTAGTAATAGTAGCAGCAGCAGCAGCAGCAGCAGTAGCAGTAGTAGCAGTAATAGTAGTAGTAATAGTAGTATCAGCAGCAGGAGAGGTAGCAGTAGCAGTAACAGTAGTAGTATTAACAGCATCAGAAGTAGTATTAATAATAGTAGTATCAGCAGCATCAGTAGTAGTAATAATAATAGTAGCAGCAGTAGTAATAGTAGTAGCAGTAGCAGTGGCAGCAGTAATAGTAGTAGCAGTAGTATTCAGTCTTGGGTAGTAACGCGTTACTGTAATTTAACAACTTCTTTAATAACAGAGTAATTTAATGCATTATAATTTCCAAAACAGTAATTAGAGTATAGTTACTTAGCTGTGGTCGCTATGCATTACTGTCGCATTACTTTGCTGACAGAATCCAATGTTTTATCATCTAGATTGTAAAAAGGGTACTTACTAGAGGGGCGAGTGCAGCAGTAGTAGCAGCAGCAGTAATAGTAGTCGTAGTAGTAGTATTAATAATAGTATCAGCAGCATCAGTAGTAGTAGTAATAATATTAGCAGTAGTAGCAGCAGCAAAAGCAGCAATAGCAGCAGCAGCAGTATCAATAATGGTAGTGGTAGCAATAGTGGTATTAGTAGTAATACTTTGAGTACTACTAAATATTTCAAAAGCAATACTGATAATAATAATAATAATAATAATAATAGGTTTTTTAATTAATTCATTGATTAATTATCAGTTATTTATATACTGATACTAATATATTATTAGTAAATTATTATAAAAAAATATTATTATTATTATTATCAGTGTTATTATTATTAATTGTCTTTAATTATTATTGGTTTAATTGCAATAATGGATTATTTTCTATATTTTGTTGTTTCCATTACTTTGCATCTTTTTTGTTCATTACTGTATGCGCCATTGTCTTAGATATACAATATTTTTCATAAAAAAAACAAACAAATTGAAAAACTAAAAAAGTATGCTTTATGTAAGTGAGAAGAAGTTAAGAATGACATTTGCACTATTTTCACCTAATACACACTTTTCCTTTAGTAGAGAAGAAATAGACAGAGAGAGATCTGTCTGCACCATTTAAAAGTCAATAAGTGAAGGAAAAAAAGGAGAAAGAATGACAAGACTCAGCCAAACCCATGCCTCGGCCTGAGGCGGCATCTTTATCATGTGGTTTAGTTAGTAAAGGTGGATTTTCCCCATCTCTAAACATCAATATAACTTCATCCACACCTTTACAACATCCCTCACTCTCACATTCTCCTGCACACCACAAATATTATCATATCATGACGACTGAGTACATCTTCCCAGACCTGATGTCACTGGGTGTGAGTGGATGTGTGCGTTTACTCTTCTGGGTCCTAATTTCTCTACTTTGTTCAGAGCAGTGGTGTTGTATATACATGACATCACATACACTTCACATTTTCCATCATCTCACTGAAGACACCATGACAAGCATAAGCAAGTGCTCACAAAATGGACCATTATGTTCTGCAATAAGCTCTCTGTGGAGATTGTGAATTTGCCTTTTTTTTGCTGAGTGCCCACATGCTGTAGGCTAGCCGGACTACAAAAGGCTTCTCAGAAATTATGCAGGGCTTTACGCATCTTATAAGGCTCAACTGATCAGAGAACACCTGCGTCCCTAATAAAGCCACAGAGGAAAGAGACAACAAAAGAGAAAAGAGACATTTCTTAGTAGTCATGATATTGTATGGATATTCTGATAAATCTTATGAGACTTACATATTAATGAACAAAGACCACACACACACACACACTAGTTTTTTTAACTAGTGTATACATTTTATGAAAAGTTATTATTCTGTTACTAATCAAAATAACGATAACATGCACATATTTATAATCTTCAATTATTTTTTTATAATTCTTTTTAATAATGATTATTTAATTTGTACCAATCAATCAATCAATCAATCAATCTATCACTTTTATTTATTTAGCGCTTTTAACAATACAGATTGTAGCAAAGCACTGAACATTATCAAACAGGAGAACAGAGAGATGGTAATGTATAATGATGAGATTAAACTATTTGCTTTTCTAATGCAGAGGCGGTCTCTGTAATCAAAACGATGACAATCACTAGAAATTAGGTGCCCACAACTAAGCAAGCCAGAGGCGACAGCGGCAAGGAACCAAAACCCCATCCGTGAGAGAATGGAGAAGAAAAAACCCCTGGGAGAAACCAGGCTTAGTTGGGGCCAGTTCTCCTCTGGCCGGACGCCCAGCACCTAATCTACAGTCCAATTTTAAGTGCATGTCAGATTGTGTAAAGGACTTATAGTGTGTGTGTTGTGTGCATCTGGTTCCGGTGATCTGTCCACGGAGCTCATCTAGGTGTTCTGGTCTCCGATAAAGATCATCTATTTGTTCTGATGTATCATCTAAAAATACAGTAAGTAATAATAAGTGACTAAAACGATCAGATGTCAAGATCCGCTGCAGTCCTGTGGCGTGTGTGAACGTGCTCTGACCAGCTACACAAACAGGAAATGGAAGGGACACTGGATGTGTTGGAGACGCCAACGTCTGGTCACCTGCTGATGAAAGTCAGATTGTTTTGTCTGTCTGTTTAAACCTTCAGTATTTCTCACTCCTCGTAACTTTCACTCGTCTCACTCATTTCTCTCTGTCTTTCCAAGGCCTCCCTTTCCCTCTCTCGCTCTCTTTCTTGAATAATGTGTTCCCTGGCAGAAATTCAGTGATGCGTGTAGCAGCATGCCTGATATTAATATCTTGGTAAGATGGAAGTTCCCCTCCATCAGGTAAAACCATCAGAAAGAGCCCAGATTTAGCCAGTGCTGTTACTGACCCTCACTGCTTCCAGCAAACAACTAATTACTGTTTCCAATGGACATTCATTTGGGATTCATTGCAGTATTTTTAGATTCAATTAGAGTCTTCTGCTTTTGCAGAACTTAGCATGTTTTCAAGAGGTTATTCTGAATGGCTAACAACAAAGGTTAAAAATGAAACATAAATGCATAAAGTTCATTAAACTTACCTTATTCATTCAGGTTCCTGTTGCCTCATTTTTTAAAAGTTGGCAAGCCTACAGAGAAAAACAGCTAAGACCAGCTTAAGTTTATGCAACAAAGTTTATGATTCTGTTCATCATGATGATCTTCACAACTTTCACAAATTTTCTGAAAAAATGCAATCGCCTGAAGTAAAAAAACTACAGTAAATGTAGGTTATAAAATAATTAAAACACGGTCTCATGACTTCAGTGTCAACGTCACTAAGCTTGCAACAACTCTTTTAGTCTTTATAACAAAACAAAGCAAAACATTTTCTTTTTTCAAATTAAGTTATGATATATAAGTAATGATAACTTAAAAATGGGATGAATGGGAACTGCGCCATGTTTTGAACTTTCTCACCTTCTCATGTCTTTAAGTTCACTGTATGCATTCCTTAAATAGCTCATTCTTTATGTCACTCTCTCTTTCTCTTTTTCTCTCCCTCCTTCTCACACATTAATCAACAATGACAGTTAGCTGATTGACAAATGGAGCAACCCCTGCCTGCCGCAAAGATTCCTGCTTATACTGCATACTCACAGTGAAGTTCTTTTCATTCTTTGCTAAGCGGCAAAAAAAGGTTGAAACATGCAAACGACATTATAAGTTAGCAAACAGCCTGACGCTGCTAGCCTAGCCTACTGAAAATGGCAGTGGTGATAAAAACAGCAGTTAAGAAAACAGTTCGGAGCTCTATATCGGTGCTCTAGTCCTGCCACATTCATTTGTTTATATACTGTAAGCTTTACAGTATTACACATGAAATGCAAATTACTTGAATTTCTATTATAAATGGTGTTAATATTTTTACTCATGAATGTCTGACCTGGAAAGACTAAACTGAATAAATCAATCAAATAAGATTTGAACCTACCTGTTAATGAAATCTTACAAATGCTAGTTTGGAAATTTTTTCCAGTCAGAGTGAACTTTTCCAGAAAGTTTGCTTTAGAAATTTGTTTTGCACTCCCAAAATGAACTCCAATGAGCCTGATTTTGTGCAAAAATTGCTGTGGTTGTAGATTATTGCTGCTGCTGCAAAGCAAGTACATGAACTCACAACAGCTAATACTATAGCATATAATAACTCATAGCACATCTATGCAGGTGGAGCTGGGGAGGTGGAGGGTTTCAGAGTAACGGCTACTTTAGTTAATGCTAACAAGACATTTGAATTTAAAGCAGTAAGCTCATTGGCTGCAGATTCAGCAAAAGCCAATCAACTTGTGCCGAGTAGTTTAATGCTGTGTATTTAATCAGTTTGCATTAAATATCCATCAACCTGCACCGCTGAGAATTTTATTTTCACTTGCCATTTAGCAAGAAAGCAAAGTGTAGGATACAAACCAACTTAAGCTTGAGAGGTTTTAGTTTATTTTAATAATAAAAGAAACAATAAGGGTTCAAGTTGGGGTTAAGAAATGACTTTCAAGTATCTATTGTTGCTGGGGGATTTCAGATAAACATAGAACGATGAATACTTACTAGTCACCACTGCATCACACATATCTGACTGCTAGATCTAGCGCACGTAAATAGCCACATGTTCTTGTGATCTGCTCCATAAATATCTTCTTACGCTTTACATTGAAAGCTGGAACATCTCTAAGCTGGAAATAAAGACTTGATATAAACTCACTTTGTTCAGGGGACCTTTGTCATGGAAATATGCACACATAGAGTATGTGACGAAGATGGCAACATTTGTAGATACAAACAAAAAGGCATACTTACGGTCACCCACCCACAAGTCCCAAATTAGCGCATTCACACCCGTGAAACACATTCACACCTTTTTTATTCAACATATTAAATTTTTTTCTTCTCAGTGTGCACCAGAATAGCCCAAGTTCCTAATTTTCTTCCGAGACACGCCCACACTTCGACGCTTCCTGTATGGAGCTGGGTGGTGTTTTCACAAAAGGGGATCTTTGTTCCTTTTTGACACTAAACACCCACTGGAAGCAAAAATGCAAGCTATATTTGGTTGGTTTGGTGAATTCGTCATTTTCTGAATAAGAATGTAATACCAAACTTCCTGTTTGGCTTTATTTAGCATTGGTGACTCCAAATGAAAGCAGAACATTTCGGTGGGAATAATATTTTCTATTTATTACTAAAGAGCAGAGATAGCAGGCAGCACATTTCCTGTGTTCTATCTCTGGTCTTCTGGCAAAAAAGTAGAATAGAACAGAATAGAATAGCATAAACCTACATATTTATTGCCATTTTGCCTGATTATAAATGTGACCCTGGACCACTAAACCAGTTTTAAGTCACTGGAGTATATTTATAGTAATAGCCAACATTGCACGGGTCAAAATTATCGCATTTTCTTTTATGGCAAAAATCATGATATTAAGTAACGATCATGTTCCATAAGGATATTTTCGGAAATGTCCTACCCTAAATATATTCAAACTTAATTTTTGATCAATAATATGAATTTCTAAGAACTTCATTTGGACAACTTTAAAGGTGATTTTCTCAGTATTTAGATTTTTTTGCATCCTCAGATTCCAGATTGTCAAATAGCTGTCTCAGCCAAATATTATTCAGGTTTCAGATAATATACAAACCTTAATTTCGAAAATTTGACTGGTTTTGTGGTTCATGGTAACAAATATGTCAAAATAATGCAATGAAATCCATTTCTAGGTAACTAGAAAATTACTAGTTACTAATTACTAAAGAAAATTCTGTACCATTTTAAGTGTAGTTTTACTTGTAATGGGAAATGTTGTTGGATCGAAACAATATTGAAATGTAGTTGAATAAATACAAACATAACCAGACTAACAAACAGACTTGATAACAGAAGGACCTGTTACACATATACTTGGAAAAAGGCCGTAGGCTGTGAAGGCTGGAGGTGAGGGTGCATTGGTAAAAGATTGTGTGTGTGTGCAGGTGTGTGTGTGTGTTGGGGTGGGGGGCAAGCAGGTGTTCATTTTCCCAGCCATTAATTAACTTTAACGACGGAAAGCACATCTGTACTAATTGCTCAACACATTCGGCTATTACCTCCTGCCCCATTCCACATGAAAGAAAAGAGCCATCGAAGCTCCATATAAACTGAAGTGAGGAAAGATGTTAAAAAAGAATACAGAGATTGCAAGAAAGACTGGTAAACAGAAATACTACAACACTCAAAACACAGATGAATGCTCATAAACTTTTGTAAAAACTCATCTTTATAACAAGTCATTCCAGAAAACTGACATTCAGGTAACCATAGCAACCAACATATCTGGAGCAGTCTGGTATGCATTATTCGGAATCATCGGCAAAGATCTAGTATGACGGATGGAAGGATCTAAAAGCCCACAGTTTAGAAGTGAATATTTATGTTTTTTTGTGGTGGTCTGGAATTCCTTTTAGAATTGTTTATTTATATTTCTACATAAAAACTTGGTCTTTTTTATTGTGTTTTGCATCATTGCAAGATCATTCTCCTTCTGACTGCATCTGAAATTAAGTTACAAAGCAACATCATGTGACAACTTTAAATCTATTGCACCGTCTGTGACTACATAGTTTGGAACTTTCCAAATGGAAAAGGTGATTAGTTTCTGTGGTAGTGTGCACATGCACAGGTTGCCATTACAAGCCATGTGTGATTATGGGCCGGTTAGCACACAGACAAACATGTTTAAGCAGCGAGCGCTGACCTGTGGGACCTACAGAGGAGTTCTGGGACTGTTAGGGCAAGTCTTTCTCTTTGACTTTACAATATTTATGACAGGAGGACAGCATATGAGAACAAGGGAAAGACTGAGGTGTGCGTCAGAGTGAGTGAGGGCGGCCAAAGTCCCTGTATTCCCTCAGGTACCGTTTTTCGCAACCTCTGATGACTTGGAGCAGGAAAGGAGAGAACAGTAGAACGGATGCTCCCAGAGATTTCATACTTTAAAAGAGAGAGAGACCCTCCATGCTTTGGGAATTTCCCCAGAACCTTAAAACACTGCTCTCAGATCTGAAGTCGCACATGCCTCAAACACGCAGCCACCTGCGAGAGTTAAAACCTTCATCCAAAACCATATATACATAATTTATATTGTCCCCTCCCTGAATTCTACATCCGACATGTTCATACTTCCACTTTTGTCGAACATCTGCCAGCAGGAACACAACAAATCAAAAAACGCACTCTTTAGAAGAAACAGTTGCGGTATTAAAGAAACCTCATGGTGATTTTGCGTTCCCACAGGGTTCCTCAGATTAATGCTTGGCAATGTTTGGGTTAAGATGGGTTAATTTGTATACCTGTTTGACAAATAGTTGGTTATTACTATAAATCTGCCTGCAGGGAGAAGACATATGAGTGTTTTCTTCTTCAACTAGAGACACGTTTGGCTTCATTCAAAAAAAAAAAAAAAAGAAAAAAAAAAAGTTTTTCACACTCAATCACATAATATGTCCAGGGCTGGATTAACATGGCTAGGGGCCCCTAGGATACAGGTTGCTATAGGCCCCCCCATTTATTCGTCTCTGTTAATATTGTTGTTCAACAACAATTTACGTGAGTAACGTGTGTCTGATGTTTATATACTGAAGGCAGATTTGCCTCACCAAATCAGCATCCGCTTATTTAAATGTTTATTTTAATCCAATGGATATTAAGTTTTTTCTTTCTTTTGACCAATTGGGGGCCCCTAGGCTGAAGCCATATAAAGCCTGTGCATTCATCCGGTCGTGAATATGTCCTCTAACAGTTTCCAACAGAAGAATTCTGTTTCTGTTTCTTTTATTTTTGTCATAATATCGTCAGTATTGGCAATTACAGTTTTTACAATTCAGGGATAAAATGGGAGATTTCTTTGTCTAGCTATAATTTCATAGCTACATATTATCTATTGTTAATTACAAATTATAAGATAATATTTACAGAAACTGTACATGTATTGACAAAAATACAACAAAATTGAAAACACATTTCTTATCTTGGTAACTCATGGTACTCAACCTTTACTAGAAAACACTGCATTTGACTATTTTGGTGAAAATGACATCTTGTAATTTTTGAAAAATGTGCATTTTTACACACAAATTTTTATATTTATCTGTCTGTGCATTGTGCTATTTAAAAAACAAAAATGACAGATATTATAACATTTTCAGGCTAAAACCTGAGTCAAGCTCATATTATTGGTATGTGAGGTTTTGACTGAGTTTCATTGACAGCAGGTGTCAACAGTGCTGAATTACAGCCTGCCTGAGTTTCCACTTCCCATCCAATCAGCCTCTATTACCTCTGAGGGAAAGACTGTGACCCTGAAGCTAACCTCAGCCATAAACTTCAACCTGTTTAACCAATAAATGCCTCTTTACCTGGGCGGTGCACTTGAGATCTGATTACATGTGAACATGGCTTGCTCTGCACTCTCAATTTGTGCAATTACCATCTACCTGTGTCCTCAGTGAGAGCGTGTTTGCAGATCTGACCCCTGAATATTTGCGGTTGGCCTCCCATTAGCTGTGCACATACCTGTGAGACAATTCCTTAAACAGTGGCCCCTGCTCCTATGGTAAGACTAACCCCTCACTCACAGAAAACACACCTTGGTTTACCCATTCATCAAAAACCTGACACCATTTCCTCATGCACAGCTGTGTAACCTCCCAAACTTACATGACAAACTTTTTTCCACCATTTCAGCAAGAGTTCGCCAACTCAGATACTAGTTTCAACTAGTAGTCCATTCTGTTTCCAGCTTTACTGTCAAATATATATACTGTATACACGTTGCAGGGAACACTGAAAGACTTTCCTTAAAATGAAAAAAATAAAAAGACTCTATTTCCTTTAATTGTGGCTTTACGGATTTACAACTGCAGCTAATGTCTTGGAATTGCAACTACATAGCTATTCAATACTATTTCTCAAAATTAATTTAGTATAAATGTGATTTGTCATATTTATTTGTTATAATTGACATTATATGTCACATTTATGAGGGTATTCACAGTTTTTACTTCATAAAAAGCCACAGTTATGAGAACCGAAAGTTCCAGCTGCAATACTTTAAGTAGTCTCATTTACAAGAAATGTTATTCTCATATTGCTTTATATCTAACAATTGCAATTGCCAATAAACAATTGCTAAAAATGGTTAACAAGCGCGACAATACCTCACTGTTAAAACTTTAATTCACATAAAAAGTGACTTTTTCTCATAATTTTTACTTTTTCTCACAATTGTACTTTTATATACAATTGCGATCATGAAGTACATCACAATGAAGTACAACTTCATTTCTCATAAATGAGACTTTCTAAATTGCAACTTTATATATAACATTTGCAATTAACAACAAACTATCACTAATAATTGTGGCGTCTTAATTAACAGTTGCAATAATACGTCAATTAAAACAATTTTTTTCATAAAATTTTGCACCTTTATTGTTTTTAGAATTGAGACTTTATCTTCACAACTGCAATTGTAACGAGATTTGTCACAATGTCACAATTATAACTTTCTTTCCAGTAAATTATTTTTTTCTCATACTTGAGATTGTGATGGCTAATAATACAAATAATTTTAACATTATACTTCACAATAGCAAAGTTTTTTCTCAAAATTGCAAAGTTGTCTCACATTTTGTAAATCTGCACATTTACAAAACATTTACACAGCAATGACTTAAGCTCTGGTTTGGGAAAATATAAGTTGCGCACTTTGCGAGCGTTTTGATAATAACGTAGTTTCGAGAGGAACGCTGGACGAATTAGCCACAGCTGTCCCGCATTAGCTAATCAATCTCCTCATTCCAAACTTCCAATCAAATTACTCCAGAGCAATATAAATATCCGCTTCCCGCTTCCTTCCACATCTCGCTTTTGCAAAAAAAACCCTTTCCCCGCCTACCTCCCTCCGCATTTGCCCTTCCCTCAGGGGGGGCAGCCGAAGATCGCTAGGGTTCTAAGCAATAGGGTTCGGAACCTGCCGTTTCCCCGGCTCGCTCCCTGGACAGCATGCCAAACCCGCTTTACTTACTATGAGGAAGCGCAAACTCTTGAAAAGTATCTTGAATTATTCATTTGACAATGAGTTGTAGACGTCCAGATGAAGGATATCTAGATTAGTCAAGTTCCCTCTGTATCTGTTTGCATCTGATTTACTGTGTACAAACAAGCACCTTTTGATTGGCAGAGGTTTGTTGCTTGTTCATGCAAAGGCTAAAGTGGCGGGAAGCCAGGTATGAAGATGTGAGGTATCTGATACGACATGATCGAGCTAGAACAGAGGCTGGAGTGTCCTTCATCACAGGACTGGATTTCACATTGGCTTTGGTTTAATCGTAGATTACAAACCACTAATTTACAGATATCCTTGAAATTTGATCTTAATGTTGCCACACTTTCCAAATCTCAATGAAATAAGAGATCTCTAATAGGAGATTAAACTACACCCTTAAGGCCTTAGCATTTTAGATGTTCACTGAAACATCGTTCGTCTTACAGACATAAATGATGCCTCAAATTATGCGACTTATCAAGGTGATGTGTGCTATTACTTTTCTAACTGAGTAGACTTGCGTTTTTTCCCCCGTTAGATTAAAAATTACCGTCTATTCACATAGAATAAGCGATAAGATACTGTGGAAATTCACCCCTAGATGACCAACACTGCGGTCAGGCTGTGGAAAATGACATTAAGTTTCTGTTTCAGAAGAGGAAGCTAATGAGGGATGTATTTATAGAGCCTGCATAAATATTTGAGAGTGGAAACTGTATTAGTATTCTAGTGCAGAAACTTTGGGTGTAATACTATATAAAAAAACAGCACTGGAATGGAAAGACCATCAATATCATAATTAGTCTGTTTATATGACCAGCAGTGACATTTAGGTAAGGAGTGGGTGGCAACATCTGAGTGTAACATTAATTGATAAGGGCCTTGTTTTTAATTTAGTGGGCGTTGACACGACACATTTTCTAATTAAAAATGGAAAAATTTTTATGCATTTACAGTACACAAAGGCATGTTGGGCTTCAAAAAGCAAACTTTTGAAAACAGGTTTCAAAGTGCTTGTCTTTGAAAATGATAACTACTGGCCTTTCAGCATACTGTGTTTTTAGTCGTCTTTGCCGTGTGAACAGGGTTTGTTTTGAAAATGTTGTCATCTGTATGTTTTTTCTATGTTGCTGTCATGTTCCCTTAGATAGGAAGAGGAAGTGAAACTTCATGTCAACTAGCAGTCATTAGAGTATTAGTAGACTGTCTGCTTAATAACTTCTAATTCTTTATTTTGATGTGTCTACAACATACAATACTCACTATCAGAAAATGTGCAAGTTTATGTCAACTTATTCTACTAACCCTAAACCTACCCTACCAGTCTACTCTGAGAGTTAGTAGACATGTAGTTGCAAATAGATGACATGTAGTTGACATCCTTGCTGAAATTTTCTGGTCTGGTCCACTTTGCAGCTTATTTTGTTCAACATCCACCTAAAGGAATATAATTCACCCAAAAATGAAAATTCTGTCATTATTAACTTACACTTGAGTAGTTTGCAAATCTGTATATTTTTCTTTGTTCAGCTGAACACAAGGGAAGATATTTTGAAAAAAATTGCCCTCAGCAGAACAAAAAAATTCATTTGGGTTTGAAACTACTTGAGGGTAAATGAGTAAATTTGGGTGAATTATTTCTTTAAAGGTGCCATAGAATGGAAAACTGAATTTACCTTGGCATGGTTGAATAATAACAGTTCAGTACATGGACATAA
>JAUCMS010000049.1:9896346-9914343 GCA_032357445.1 Enteromius radiatus | reverse complement strand
GATTAAATTACACTTGTTTAACACAATCTAAATAAACGGATGACTTATTGAAAGTTTAAATTCTCGCGCTGTTGTGATGACGCATTACACGTGACAACATCAATATGGCGGATGTAGTACGTCCGAATTCCATTCTGACTCTGGTTTGCCTCTTCTCAACCTGTTTGCTGTGTACCGACCCTGCCTGTCTGTTATTCCAATAAACTGCCTGCACATGGATCCAACGAATCATTACACACATGAATGTGTCTATGTTATATAAAGGGAGTTGCTACAGCTCAAACAGTTCAAGGTCATGGCTTCAATTCCAAAAAAATATATATTTTATATTATTTATAGTATAATAATCACTGTTGGGGGTAATGCAATACCATAACAAAAGTTACGTAATCAGATTACCTTTTAAAGTTACTAGTAATTTTAAGTAAAGTAATTACTTTTTTAATTTTGAAGGAAATATCTTATATCGTTGATGCAATTCAACCACACTAACAAGCATAAATGTCATTTTATTTATCTTAATGCTAAATAATTTGTTTGAGCTGCACCCTCTACTGTACAGACATGAATTTACTAGTGCTGTCAAACGTTTTTTTCTTTTTTTATCTACATGATAAATATATAAATTACACAAACATATATTTAGATAAAGAAAAACTATTTTGGATGCGATTATTCACGATTAATCATTTGACAGCACTAGAATTTATTTTTCCCTCAGCCTGAGTATATTCATTTCAGTTAGTTGCAAAACCTTTTATATTAATAAAAAACAAACAAGCACTTCTCAGATTTTAAAAGTAACTCAAAGTAATGTAATGCATTACTTTCCGTAAAAAATAAAGAAGTTACATAAGTATTTGCTTTTTAGGGAGTTTACGAAATATTGCTACTAATATTACTGTAATGATGATGAATATTATTACAAATAATCATTCTTCTTCTTCTTCTTCTTCTTCCTCCTTTTAATAACAATAATAATAATAATTGTGGCCATTAATTTGACATTTGGTACTGTAAATAAAGTGCTCAGAGATTTTGTAATTCACCAGGCATTCAATTCATTTGTTGATAGTATTTTTTTATTTTTTATTTTGCCATTTGTAATTGCTGGAGTCCTGAGCTACATTAGTACACTGTAAAATGCCACCTTGATAACTTAAGGAGCTATTTATAAAACCTAAATTTGATTTTGTTGATAATTTCAGGTTGATTCAGGGATGGTAAATTACTTTTTTTTTTACTTACAATCAATTAATTTAGCTGTTAACACATGAAGGACATTTTAAATTGAACCCTGTTTTAGGTGTAATTTAAAAGAAGCACCTCTTAGAAGTAACATTACAGAGACACACATATATAAATGTATGTGTGCTATAATCACACTTACACACAAATGCCTCCAAACATAAATGAGATCATGCTGCTCCATCCTTTTTCTCTCTCCCTCCCTCCCTCCCTCCCTCCCTTTTTTCTCTCTTACAAACCCTCCTCCCTCTCTCTCTCTCTCTCCTCCAGCCTACCTATCCTTTTCTACCTTTCTCTCTGCTTCTATACTGTTATTCTTCTCTCTCCTCATCTCTCTCTCACCTCCAGCCAGTCTGTGTTGACTCTCCGCAGGAGGAAGATCACGTCTCCAGTCTTCAGAGTGAGCTCCAGGCGTCCGCTGCCGCTGAAGTCAAACACCGCCTAACACACACACACACACAGCGAGGACACGCAAGCAGGAAACACACACAAACCGACGGAGAGAAAGAGAGCGAAAAGTCCTGAGTGAGACCGAGCTGCAGGTAGGAGATTCTCAATCTTGAAGAACTTTGAAGAGAGTGAATGAAAGGAAAAGATGAGAGTATGCTTGTAAGAGATAAAGAAAACTACAATAAGAGAATCAGGAGTGGAGCTGCTATTCACAAGAAGAGAGAGGTGAAGAGATATATGTAAATTGTATTTTTCTGTACTGTGGAAATATTAAGTCTTTAATTTTTTTTTATCTTGCACTATGGCAATTTCAGTGAATACCATGCTATTTTTCTAATCATATTATTTCAGAATATGTCCAATAAGCAGCCACTGTAATTGTAGCAGATAGTAATACGTTTTTTGCACATGTGTAAAAAATACAAGTTTTACCACAGCACTATGAAAAATATGCATGTACTATGAATGTTTTTTGAACGCACATCTTTGTATACTTAGACATTTACCATGACCTAAATGGGTTGAATATATGCAAAGATAATACCATGGTATTAGTATTCTTTGAAGAACGTCATATTTAATTAATATTATACTGAAATCTCCAAAAACTCTATTATACTGCAAGATATACAAAAACTACCATGATAATTGAAATTAAATCAAGTCCAATATATATATATATATATATATATTTTTTTTTTTTTTTACCTTCTCCTGTATTTTATAAAACACCAGAAATGCCCAGCACAATAACAAAACAAATTCTGTGAATAAAAGTGCTATTAAATACTATTTACATGTCATAATTACAAAAACAGTAAATAAAAAGAAAGTGATAAAGAAGAATTAATGGAAATGAATAATAGAAGAGAAGAGTGTGATATGATAAAGAGGAGTGATGCTTGACTGAACAGAGGAAAGAACGTGTGTGTCCTCCAATGTCAATGTCAATCCTTCAAGCTTAGTTAAATGAAAAGAAACCAAGGTCAATTACTGCAGAAAAGCTCCTGTGTTTCTCAAGAGATGGAATGGAGCTCTCAGTTACGATTTGTTCAGGTACAAACTTTGTTTCTTTTCAAATTTCATCTAAAAAATGGACACATACAGTAAGCATCTATAGCGCTATATTACAAATTGAATAAATTAATATGTAACATATATATAATTTTCTAACATTCTAATTTTATTTATGTGATGTACAAACAAAGCACGCTGCTGCAATGCACTACTGCCACGGATCGCTGTAGCGTTTACTGGTGTTTTAAAGTGGCATGTGTTACTGTACGCTAACACACTTCACGTATGTGTGCGTGTGTGTGTGATGGGCATGAGTGGGCATCTGTTCTCACTCCGCCATCTCTGTATGTTTAGATAATGCTGTAAATCTGCTGAGCTGTGGGTCGCTTGGTTTGTTTGCATGAGTAGGAGTGTGTAGGTGAGACGTGTTAGATGTTACCAGCTAATTACATCTTGGCAGTTGCTTTAAGTGTGAGCACGCATGTGTGTATGTCCGTGCACGCTCGTAGGCAGCTCCTGAACAGAAAGATACAATTTGTGCCAAAACTCGATGTGAAAATCTCCACAAAGTCAACAGTACAGAGTAAGCATCTGAGCGCAGACTCAGTAACATCAGATGAAGAAACTATTTCAGTACCACTGCTGCTGTGAAACCCTAAAAATGGCTTTTGGGTCATTTGTGTGAGCTAACTTTGTTATATAGTGCAGGAAAGTAACTTAGTGTAATAATTGGCCTCTTCAGCCACACCACGGTTAGGTTAAAATTAGAGCATTTTAAGTGAATAAAATTTTGTTTCCGATATTCCTTTGCATTCACTTTTATTTATACTGTATAAAGCAAAGGACAAACATAATCAAATAGGAGAATAGAGTGATGGTAATGTATAATAAGGAGATTAAACTTTTTATTTATTAAATGCAGAGATGGTCTCTGTAGTCAAAACAACGATAATCACTAGAAATGAAATGCCCCCAGTGTGCCTGCCTCCCGAACAGTATTAGGTAAATCGTTTCAGAGTTTGGGTGCTAAATAGGAAAAAGATCTTGCGCCCGCAGTAGATTTTGATATTCTAGGTATTATCAAATGGACAGAGTTTTGAGAACGCAGCAGACGTGGAGGACTACAATGTGATAAGAGCTCGCTCAAGTACTGAGGAGCTAAGGCATTCAGGGCTTTATAAGTGATTAACAAGATTTTCAAATCTATACGATGTTTGATAGGGAGCCAGTGCAATGGCTTTCTTATTTATTGACTGACAAGTGTCCTGACCCCATGTTGGGAGAAATCAGAAATACAGAGGCATTGTGTGCAGAGTGTGAATACAATGAAGTTCTAGACTAAATGTGAATGTGCATTAATTCATCTCACTCTCAAAAAACAGATTTAGAGTTCATCAAAATGAATTAAAACTCAGAATTTGACACAAACCTGCAATAATTAAATTACACAAATGTATCTAATCCCATTTAATTATCAGTTATTGCTGCTGACCTTTGATGATCCAGTTCAACCATACTTACAGTATAAGCAAAAATGACTTCAAAAACTAACTATTGTGGTTTATAGTTTTTTTTTTTATTGTTCACACCTAGGTTCCTAATTGATGAAGCAGAATTAACAGAGCAGCCATCAAGTGTTAGACAATGCTCTAGATTATTACATCTGGGGTTTTTAGGTCCGATAATTAACCCCTCTGTTTGTCATCCAATTTTTCAGCTATGCTTTGCGTTAGTTTCTCAATTTTGTGTGTTTCACCTGGCTGAGAAGAAATATAGAGCTGAGTATCATCAGCATAACAGTGAAAGCTAACACCATGTCTCTTGATAATATCTCCCAAGGGTAACATGTAAAGTGTAAAAAGTAACAGTCCTAGTACTGAACCTTGAGGTACTCCATATTGCACTCGTGATTGATATGATACATCCTCATTCACTGCTACAAACTGATAGTGGTCAGATAAATTTGATTTGAACCATGCTAAGGCACTTCCACTAATGCCAATAGAGTTTTCTAGTCTATTCAAGAGAATTCGACTGTGGTCAATCGTGTCGAACGCCGTGCTGAGATCCAACAGCACTAAAAATGAGATACAACCACGATCAGATGATAGAAGCAGGTCATTAGTAACTCTAATTAGAGCAGTCTCAGTACTATGATACGCTCTAAATCCTGACTGGAAATCCTCACAGATACCATTTTTCTCTAAGTTAGTATATTTTCCCACCAGGCTAAACGAAACACTTCTAGCTTTGTTTTCCTCCAGCTACACTACATTTTCTGGGCTGCTGTCTTTAGTGTGCGAGTGTGCTTATTATAACAGTTTTATACCATTATACCAAACAAACTGTTTTATTTTACCTTTCTTAAGCGCAAAGGAGCAACTGTATCTAAAGTGCTAGAAAAGAGGGTTTCTGTTGCATCAGTTTTTCTACCTTATTGGACATGCTAAACCATTGAGATAAATCAGGAAGATTACTTACAAAGCAGTCTTTTGTGGTAGAGATGATGGTTCTACCATACTTGTAACCTCTTTTGAAAGAGGACAGTACAAATGAACACTTAAAAATGTGACACAACATGACAATACTAGAAAAATCCTGTTATAACCAACAAACTGCAGGATGTCGGACTAATATCAAAAACGAACAACAAAATAACACCTTCCTCAAACTGGGCTATGTTTTCTTTTGCGCCTGGTCTCTTGTCTTTTTATTGCATGGTTAAACCACACTGGAAATTAAACGAGACTTGGAAATGTGTGAGAATGTGCCACAAACACACTCTGCTATGTGGAAATGTGACAAAGCAATTTCCTTCCCCCCCGTTTTCCCAATGTAATATATGTGCTAATTAGCCTAGCGCTGAGAAAAGCTCTCAGTAGCATTAGCATTGCAACCGTCCTCTGCAAGGTAACACTCTTTTGAAACTCATCTTCTTTTTATTGTCTTTTTTCTGCAGTTGCTTCATCTTGAGCTACTAAACATACTGGCTACATTCAAACTTTGTAGATAATTTCAGTTAGCGATTTTGGTAAACTTAAAGGAACAGTTCAGCCAAAACATTCTGTCAGAACATCTTGTTCTTCTAAACCAGTTTGGCTTTCTTCTGTGAAACACAAAAGAAGACACGGCAAAGGATTTTTATTTTTTTTTTTCATACAATGCAAGTCAGTGAGGTCCAAACAAAAAATTGGAAGTTTTGTTTTTAGGTAAATATTCTTTGATTGACATTTCAGCATACACATTAAAGAATGTTTATGATTTAACCAAAGAATTTGTATACTGATTGGTCTATTTTCCTGCGCTCATTTACATACTGAATAGGGATTGGTCTTTTATCTCTTCTATATATTCTACCTTTCATAGTCACCTACGTCCACTAAGTGTCATGACAGGAGTGTAATATGTTTACAAACATACTAAGCCTAAAAAATGTTTTCCTATAACTAAAAAGACATCCAAAACGTAACATTTTAGAGCAAAAAAATACATCTTCCAGATGAAAACACATATTGAACAGACACTTGGGTGACGTATATGTGCTTTCAGGCAATCTAGTTAGCAATAAGTCACCATATTAGCTGAAAACTATGAATTAAGTGATATGAAGACCTCAGGGCTTGAGCTGCACTCAATATCGAAGAGAACTAGGTCGAGAACAAACTGAGATAGATAGACTAAAAAAGCCTAAAAAGAAGTTTGTGATGAAGGAAGTGTAGGCTATATTGGCCAAATATGTCAGCTTGTGGTATGAACAAAAAAAGGAAACATTTAACCATAATAATACTCGAACACAAATGGCTATCAATCTCTTTCACTTAGCAGCACTCTATTGAAGGGGTCTTTCCTGTTTGGTCATATTCAGAGAGTTATTTCCGCACAGGATCAAGGAGTCATAGAACATGTCTAATTATAGCACGACTCTGGGGGTCACAAAGCACTCTGATTTCAATTAAGGAGTCAATGACCTCCGAAATGAGCTCATTAGCACGTGGCCGGCCAAAAGGGAGGAGAGGGAGGTGTTTTTCCTACCTAAATGAGTGACCCAGATTGGCTCTTCTCAACTGGGGGATCAGAGCAGGATATAAAGAGAAGAGATCACTCCCTGGGGCCATGACACATGACAAAGGAGTTTAACCAAGAATGGGTGTCAGTTACTAACCTGCTTTATCAATGCTCATACAAGCCATTCATTTGCAAATGTATTGGGCAAAACACTAAGAATTTGAGATTGAATCAACAAAAAGTATGATAGAATAAATACCTCTCTTTTATCAGGCGGATAACTATCCAAAACAAGAAATCTGGGACTCTCGCCCCCGAGCTATCAGCCAAGATCAGGTGTGAAATAGCTGTCCTTTACAAAGCGGGCCATGAAAATAACCATGAAAATACAATAATGTGCAAGTGTGAAATCAGTAATAGCCGACTTTTAAGGCTTAAACATTATTATATGTGACTATATAATGCTTAAAATGTCTTCTCTTAGATCGCTCATACCAGCAACAGTATTTCTGATAGCTGAAGTGAAGGACTCTAATGGAAGCATACAGTACCTACTGAAACATTATCTCTTTATAATGGCTCACTCTTACTGTCTAAACTCCTTACAGTGATATGGAGAAAAGCTCCAATTCAATCAAAGCTCCCTCTCTTGTGTCCTACGAGTCCCAGGAAATGGCCATATAATTCTCAGAGCCATCACACAGTAAATAAAGTAACAGATTCTGTGATATCTACATGACACTTTTATCTGAAAGCGCATATTTTTAACTACAGGATCAGTGTCATTTGAGAAACCTGGATTCGTTTAATTGCTTGAGAATGGTGTTAGAATAAAGTATGTGGCATGCAAAAGTAGAAATTTTGAATAATGTTCAAGCTGCTCTTTTCCAAAAATGACAAAGAAGCCACATATCAATTGTGTCAACATTTTTCACTTTTCACTGCTCTCAAATTAACATTTAAACTTCAGCTTTCACATATCCAATGTCACTTGTCATGTCACAATCTGATTTTTGATGCTACTGATGTCGAATCTGGTGTTCAGAAGATCTGGCATATAACACAGAAGTCAGATGGACAATGTTTATGGTGTTTTGATTCATGGAAAGCAGCAGCATGAACATCATACATTCTTTATGGAAGAAAGTAAATCAAACAGGATTGGATCGACATGATTTCTCCCAAATAAAAGCATCCTGCTCAAGGCTACAATAGCGACCGCTCATGATTCATCCTCTTTAAAGTTCGAACCTGCAGCCTTTCCCAGATATTTAACAGCAAAGCGACACCACCTACATATCTATCTTTTGCTGTTATATCTGGTGTTATGAGAAGTGTAATCTGTCACTTTCTCTCCCGGCCACACGGCCACAGCAGAATAAGGCCAGGCTCTCTTCCTCTGCAATCTCCATGTGGAGAACAATGCGCTTTGAATCATGTGCTCTCACATGAGCGTATGAAGACAAATGTCCAGCACCATGTGAAATTTATCAGCACACCTCGAGCTACACACATCAGCTACATCGATCTACATCCGGACAGGACATCATGAAAGAATTGTTTTGAGGAGATAATAAAAGAGGGGTGTGTGTGTTGAAAGGTTGAAAAGCATTACAGAGTTTGACCTTTGGGCTCAATCAATGGCATTTCGAATAACTCAACATTAACTGTTTGTCTAAATAATGGAGGATAAAAAGAAATTGGGAATCAATCCAATCTCATAAGAAAATTATTTTATGAAATGGCAAATTTACATGGGGAGATTTGTTCAAAAACCTCAAAAAAACATACAAATGAGATCATAAAAAGTAAAATGGTTTTAAATTGCCATGACATGTTTTCATCAATTGTACCCTCAATGTCGCACAATCTGGTTTATTTACAATAGCGCCACCTTGCTGAGTGGAGGTATAAACATCATTTTATTCGATTTAGAATTTTTGGCAAATACTCACGCACACGCACACACACACAGATTAAAATTCACACACCTTTCCGCCCTTAACTACAGATGAGCATGGGATATAAATCATGTTTTATGCCATTTCTTTGTGGTCACATCTGGTGTGGATGGAATGATAGATTGGCGATAAGGTCTGACAGCATTGGGAGGTACAAAGAAAAAAAAAATTTATGAAACTGCGCAAGTACTCCAGAGGACAAAGAGTGAGGGATGCATTAAAGGTTGGTGTGAGAAAGCGAAAGCAAGACTGATGGTTGAACTCCGAGGGAAGAGTGGGAGAGGGATGGAAGGATAAATTGAAGAGTGAAAAAAAGAGCAGAGAATATATTAAGACAAGAAGAAAGATAAGAAAGAGAGGCTGATGGAACGTGACTGAGAAGTAGGTGGAAGAGAGAAGGTCAAAGAAAGCACTAAATCACACAAACATGATCCAAAATAGTCATAATTTATTCAACCCTCATGCCCTTCCAAACTCTTATGACATTTTCTTCCGTAAAAGTTATGAAGAATGTACTCGTTGCTCTTTTACATCGAATTACAATGGGTAGAGATTGAGGCTTTTGGGCTTCAAAGAGAAAGCAAAAGCATAATAAAAGTGTTTTTATACAATTTATTAATTATGAGTTTTCAGTACATTTAATTTGTGAACAAGATCCACCCGACTGAAATTTGTGCACAAATTATTTTGAGTCTTTTGCTTCAGTAAGTTCACAAACCCAGTATTAACAAATGATTCAAGATTCAAACTGTTCACAAGTACAACTTACTGATTCAGTGATTCAGATATATAATGTAAAGCTTGAATGTATGACAATTTTATAGTGCTTTTATGTTCTTTTGAAGCTTGAAAAACTCATTTTGTATCTGTATTTCTTGTAAAATAGCTTTTTTTGTGTGTTCCATGGAAGAAAGAAAGATTTGGAACGACATGAGGGTGAGTGAATGATCACAGATTTTTCATTTTTTGGTGAACTGTCCCTTAAAAAAGCCGCTCAGGAAAAAAAAGATAAAGGAATTAGCAAAAGAAGTAGAACAGGGCAGAAACCATTAATGGGCCAAAGATCTGACCTAGAAAACTAAAAGACACAGATGTCTCTTTCTTTGTCTGTATAGGAGCAATGGTACAGATTTAGTGCCATCGATGTAAATCTATCAAAACACACAAGTAAGCTATCATAGTATTAGGAAAGTAGATTTTGACATTTTCACAAGAAAACACTGTGGTGTTTGCTGACACGAAACTCTCTGGCATGATTGCTGGGATGTTTTGGGTGCTTGCCAGGACTTGCTGTGTGGATGCTGGGGTGTTCTGAGTGGATCTGAGTGGACTGCTGTGCAGTTGCTAGGGTATTCAAGGTAGTTGCTAGGGTGTTGTGGGTGGTTGCTTACTGGCCCGAGTCAAAAAATCTCACCCTCTAAATATGACTTAGGTGCTTCCTGTATGAAGCTGATGAGATCTTTTAGTCAAAATGTGTGATGAATAGTAACAGCACACTTCTCAAGAAGCTGCATAATTTAAGATATTCCAGTCCGTAACACAAGCCAGTGCTTACAGTTATCGGCGGTCACAAGAAATTGGTCAAAATCACCAATATTGTCTGTGCAAATTACATACATATTCAGAATTCTCCATAAACCCAAAGCAAACTCTAAGTGACACTACAGCATTGGAAGAGTCTCAGCATACACAACGCTTTGTCACAATCTTCTGACAAAATGTGAGAGTTTTGAAACAAAAGTTTGAGGATTGTTGTGTAATAACCTCCTGACCAAATGTCAGAGCTTTGTGTGGTGCCTACATGCTTGAGCATGCAAGTACGTGTGTAGTATGTAGTGTGTAGGCTGTTACTGAAAGTGTTTCCAAGGAAACGCTGGTATACCTCTGCTCTGGGTGCGGAGAGAAGGTCCGTTTTGGGCTTCACAGTTTTTCTAGTAAGAGAGAGAGAGAAAGAAAGAGCATTGTGAACTTCAGATGAATAACAGAAGAAGAAGTGGTTTCTACAACATTTTCTCTGAGTTTTCGAGTACAAGACAGTCAAAGTGAGACCTACCGTAAATCAAAACTTTATTGCTCAGAAGTTCCTCTTTTGTAGCTCCCTAGACTTAGATTATGACTCATTTAGTACTGTCAAAATTAGCTTGTTAAAGGCAAGAGATTACCTTTTCCAGTTTAACAGAATTCAGTAGAACAACAGTGAACTGCAGCCAGATGAGATGTTAGAAAAGATGAATTAGCTAAGATGAATTGAACGTTTGATTTAGATCTTGTCAAACCACCTACTCTGAGACATTACTGAGCTCTTATAGACACAGAAGCAGCTAAAGTTTCCGCTTGCTCTCAATTTAATCACATTAAACGAGAAATTAAACGCATGCGAGTGATTGACAGAGCCACAAAACTTTTCTTTTGAAAAACAGCAGCAGAAAGTTAGCAAAAAAACAGCAGGATCCTGTAAAAGTACACAGTGAAGTGCTGGAAGGAGAAATAAGAGATTGTGGGTAGGCTCCTACACTCTGCGTGTGGGGGGCCGCAGGCGGCGCAGGGCCCGGGGGACCTGTTGGCTGTCCGATTCGGTCTGGTAGAAAAACATCCGTATCAGATCATCTAAGAGTACCCAGGTAGGCAGACAAAGCAACCTCTAAAAAAACAGAGAGAGAATTTAGACTTGTTTAGTTGCTGGAAATTAAATGAAATGTGGTTTGTTTGTTTTTTTTTGTTTTTTTCAGATGAATGTCATATTTAAATGTAGTATTGAATGCTAGCTAACAGAAAATGGCATTTGAGTTGTGACAAAAACTACACAGTGGTGGGAATTTCCATGACTTCTAGAATAACTAACTAATGCCGTAATTCTCATAGTTCCCATAGTTGAAGAATCGCTCTTAAATTAAATAAAAACCAACCAAGTAAAGCTGACAGAGAGTGACTTAGGTTTTGAAAAAAAAGAGAAGTAACAAAAAAAGGAACTGGGTTTTTTTTTTTTCTTCTTGTAATTCAACACAGTGCTGTTCACGTTCCAAAGATTTCAACCCCTAAAACAAATGAGTGCAATTACCAAGCACAACTCCCACCAATGCAATATGACTGTGATACAACCGAAAACATTTACGAAATTTCAAGACTGACCTTCATGTAATTGTTGAGCTCTGGGATTCTGCTCTCGGCGATCTCCTTTTTGTTTCCCATAAACACCTTACCTGTGGTGAAACAAACAAGCACCAGGAATAAGTATTTATGTCTCAAAACAAATTAGTTTGTAAACTAAACAATCAAAAGCTAGCCAAAGGGTGCCTCTGAATCTCTTTAGTGCTAACGATAATTAGCACTTAGTGTAATGTGTGCCCAAAGATTACTTAAATTTTAATAATGCGCACAGTGAACAACAACACAAGGTCTGTCATTAGTCAGAGGGTCATTCTCAAAAGCACTTTATGAGATCCGATTATGAGAAGAAAAAATTAAGAGGGATCCATTCAAACAAGTTGGTTTGAATCCAATTGTTCTAATCCATTGTTCTAATTCTCATCGCTGTCTCTCAATCTGTCTATCCTTTCTAATAAGCTTCTTTATTATAAATCTGCATTAACTAAGCATTTGTGAGATCTGAATGGTACGAGAAAAGCAAGGAGACATCCCTTTATAGTGCATGATGTCCTCATATTAACTTGCCAATTATATTTCATTGAGTAATATTGCATAATCAGTGCCTATTACTCATTGGCTTGAGCAATCAGTTGTCATGAAGATCCAGGGATAATTTGTAATATAATTAAGGCTTGATTTAACTTGGCTCCACGAGGTACAGGTTTAGCTGGCACAGAGCTTTGAAGAAGTTTCAGTGGAAAATCACGGAGGCTCTCGGTTTGCAGTCTTTAGGTGACCTTAATGAAAGAGGTAGGATGCCAAAGAACGACCTCTCCTTCCTGCGGAATTCAATTATACACATACTCGTTTGGTCAAAGACAAGGAAGGGGACAGGCGGTGAAAAAGAACACGAGACAAAGAGAAAGAGACCTGAGACATAAGGCTTATTAAAAAGTGATCAGAAAAGAGGTACATTAGAGACTAAGAAATGAAACAAGAGTAGATAACAATATGGCGATGACTTCTATAGGGTTGATTTTGATTCAAGCACTGGTTCAAATTCCATTTAAAAATATGATTGCTGATGATGTTGGTTTCTGATAAGTCTCAGGCGGTTTCAGATCTTTGGAACCTTTCAAACAAGTTCAAACAAATTAGAAAACTGTTTCTTGTGCGTGCAAATATTTGTGTATGGAAAGATGAAGTGGATGTAGATGAGGGCAGACAATGGTCAATAGAAAGGATGCTAGCATTTTCCTAGCAACACAATGCTATCTGTTTCTTCTCTCTGCTGTTCTCCATCCCAGTCACAGAAGTTCTAGTTAATCAGTAACTCTGTGGGAAACACTTCAAGTGCTCAAAGTCTACTTAAGGAGTGAACTTTGACTCTGGAGGAACAGCAAATGTGGGACAGTGGAAGGTGGCATAGCTCAAGAGCTTGCACTTGGTGTGATCTATGAACTCGTGATCCTTTTTTTTTCGGACATGTACAATTGGTTCCTGCATCTAGCATTGGGGTGTCCAATCCTGCTCCTGGAGGATGAGTATCCTGTAGAGTTTAGCTCCAAGTTGCCCTAACATACCAGCCTGGAAGATTTTAGTAATCTTGAAGACCTTGTTAACTTTGATTCAGGTAGTGGCCCTCCAAGAGTGGGATAATGCACCCCAATCTAGTCTGTTGTTGTTTTTGAACATCTTCTTTGATTTTCACCAGACCTGAAGTCTCCTGTAATGCTCCTCTACAAACTCATCCAGATGATCATCAGTTGAAAGGTTAAAGTTATGGCTTCACAAATCGTACTTGTTTCTTCTACTTCCATTTCGACAGTACCTGTGCCCCTCCGTACTTGTTGTATGTTGAGTTTTGGGACTTGGGAGAGATGACATTTGACTGCCGTCAGATTGAAGACAATCCAAGTCATGATCATTGCACTCTTAAGCAAAGCACCTGACCTCAGGTTGCTTAAAAGCAGGAGTGCCCAATCCTAATCCTAGAAGGCAACACTTCTGCAGAATTTAGCACCAACCCTAAGCAAACACACCTGTACCAGCTAGTCAGGATCATTAGGATTGCTATAAACTTCCAGGCAGGTAAGTTGGAGCAGTTTGTGAAAGAGTGGCCCTCCAGGATCAGAATTGGACACCCTTGCTGACGGTGGCTCTGTAGTAAATTCATGGCATTGCTGAAGGATATATAAACTAATTCAACTAGCTCTGGGAACCTTAAAAAGTTACTCCACCCTAAAATGAAAATTTTGACATTAATCGCTTACCCCCATGTTGTTCCAATCATCTGCAAGCTGTGACAAGGTTATATTTCCCTCACAAACAAAAACTCACTTCTATGGGGATATTGTTGATTGTTGAACTCTTTAGCGGTGTATATAAGTCAGAATGCATTAAGTAGCACTGAACATATTGAGCAGCTACAGTAGTTGAGATGTGACAATGGTTTTAGTTGCAGCGTGTATGTGGCCTGCGTTAATGAACTCAGATTTCCCAAGGGCTCTATACAACGCTGTTGTTTTAGATGAGGCTGTGCAACAGAAGCTTAGTCACAGACCTGGCAGGGTTGGTAGTTGGCAGGTGTAGTATCCCGACTGGGCTTCAACTGAGTACTTAAGTTCCAAACTCTGGTGCAGAGTGAAGAACTGACGATACCTTCTGTAGATCAAGTATTTACTGTTGCCTTTGGTCTTCACCTCAATTACGAACCTCTGTAAGAAGGCGATAAAGAGCAAACAAGTCAAAAACCAATGCAGTATGCATAAGTTATGTTATGCAGTAGTGTATGAAATTTAAAAACACTGAAAGTGACACAATGTAAAAGACACCAGCTTGACAGGTGTGTACACAGACAAACAAGCAAATAAATAAAGAAAGAAAGAATTCAAGAATGTGTCCCCTAAAGACAAAATTTTTGAGTTGCATTTTATAGATATGGCACTTAATAGTATTTTGTAGTTGGATGCTGTCGGTTAAACATTAACCACAGGTAATAGATCGTCTATAAGGCAGACAAATTATAAAAGACAGGCAGACTAGAGGAAAGGTCAACTACAGGGGTTCGGGAAACTCACATAGTAAACAATAAAACCTTTCTTTTCCTCAATATCAGCAATGGTTGCAGTGACTGGAATGTTGTCTGGAAGCTGGTCGAAATCACTGTCAGGTGAACAAATGTTACAAAGCTTTAGATTAGTATAGAAAATATGTCATTAAATATGATTTTTTTTTAATCAGTGCTACAGAAATTTGTAGTTGTGCTCCATCTTTTGTGTTTGTGTGTGTTGCATTGGTGTAGAGCAATAGCACATACTGTACAGTATAAAAACCATTACGCCAATGGAGAGTCCCCATAAACCACAAATAACAACACGTGTGTGTGTGTGTGTGTAATATAAAGATTATGTTCTTTGTTGAAACACCTACATTAATAATATTAAGAAATGAAATGTTTTATAATTGTTTATATTGTACTTTTTGTAATAAGAATACTTTTTTATGTGGATAATTAGGCTATATTTTTAAATTGTGAGACAAATTTGAATATTTAACATATATTATATAATACTCATTTACCCCACATTGTCTTTTTTGTTTGTTTTGTTTTGTTGTGATTAGTAGGTCTGCATGTAGTGTGATATGGTGGATTAATCTTGTCTAGGCTAATATAGGTTTAGCCAACTACACTAAGCTGTACAATATATATAAAAGCCTACACTTCATCCAATACAGACAGCCTACTATTATATAGAATAATACCTACGTAGGCTACACCACATCATAATTAAAGTGCAACTACAAGGTAAACTGGAATAGTAGGCTACACAAACACTACGCCCTAAAACAACTTTACTACTACTCAGTAACCTCAGTAAATAATAATAACTTTATTAATATGCTAATAATAACAAAGAGATGGTTTCTCTCACCTTTCATCGCGTAGCTGTTGCGGGAGAGACATGCTGGATGATGCGGGATTCAGAGCACTTCAGACGCTCACAGACAGAGACAGACAGAGAGTGATTAGTTGAGTAAAGTGGAAGTAAAGCTGCTGGTGGTTTTCTGAGGCGGGTTTACAGTTTCACGCAAACTAAAGGGGAACTGAAAGAGTCTCGGTGGGGGACTTTGGCATGATGATTTCACAAACTAACGCGCCGTTGGGTTAAGAAACAATAGGACGGACAACATCGGCATGAAGAGGCGTTTGAAATGTTTGAAATTGAAACAAATTTTTCATGTTTTTGAAAAGCGCTCCGCGAGACGCGACGCAAAGAATAATAGAACGCGTCCAGTGTAACGCCCACTCATACTTTGTAGAACAAGAAAGAAAGAAAGGAACTTAAATGTAAAAAATGTAATTTTTAGATAAAAACAACAACCTTTCGTTGATTCATTCTCGTAGTGTAGTTGAACCCAATTCTCTTTCAGTTCAGCAGCTCATCTGATTAATTCTTGAGTATGAGAGGAATTCACCTGCACTTCACCAGCTGCTACAAAGTCAACAGGTGAGGCAGGTACATTGCTGCAGTACATACTCGGATTTATTAATATTCGGCTTAAAATATTTAGATTAAATTATTATTATGATATTATATATATATGATCAGTTAATTTATTTCATGGGTCTCAAATATTTAGCATTATAGCTAAAATACTATTCCTATTTGGGAAACCTGAAAACATTTGGCGCCACCGTATCTGCTAATTGTTTTAAAATTGCACGAGGATGAAGATAATTTCTATTAAATATTCGGTTGAACTATTCCACCAAGAAACATCTGGAGAATTAAAGGCTTGTGAAGGTTTGAATGCAGTAATAATGAGTGACCGCTAGGTGGCAGCAAAAAGAACAGACCTTCACACAGACCAAATGGTTTAACGATCTTATAGCAGATACATTTTCAAAGATGTTCTATTGTATCTAACAATCAAACATATATATATATATATATATATATATATATTGACATAGCACCACTATATTATTTTATCCAGGCCAGTTTTGTTATGTATAATAGACTCTTACTGTTCTATACATATTACTATAAAATGTAGCCTACTTTTAAGGTCCCTTAAGCCTGGGAATGTCAACGATGTCATGCCCAGTCAGTTTTAATCCAAGAGGACGATCCTTACAACATTGCAATCATATACATACACATAGATGCTACATTAAGTTCAAGGTCATGGCAGCTGTGATGTTTTGTTTTTTTGCTTTCAGCTCCAGGGATCGTGTGTGTCTGAGGTTTCACATTGCCACTTCAGCAAGACATAGCGACTGTGTCATGATCTCAGTTCAAGGCCATTCACTGCCACGCTCCAAAACCTTAACCTACAGGTTACACGCATGCCTATGTTTACTGCTCGCGCATATGTTCACACAAAATGATAGGAGGACAGTGTTAAGATTTGACTGACAGGACTTCTTTGAATTTCGTGATTGTTTCCCAGACAGTGTTATGTGCTTGTATTATTAGGACACATGTTGCCTACACTTGTTCAAATAGTGGGCTATGCTTTATGCATAACACTGAAGTATAGATCAATATTTTGGTATATCATTCCATAAATATTTGCCATATATTTTGTCTCATTGTATATTCTATCTTGGCTATTATGTAATATTATTTTATATTGACTTTTTAAACTGTCAGTCACACCCACCCCAAATGAGATCACTTTAATATATCAGTTAGAAGAAGATATTGGGGCCTTTCGGTCATTTTGATTGATTTACGACCGTCCAGTCCAAATATGGACTGGACAGGTGTATGTCCAGCTGTCATGTGTGTTTCCTGTTGACCTGTCAAAAATGACAGGCTTGGGATTTCCTGGTTACGTGGCAGGGGAGGGGTGGAGGGGATTCCCCCATTTGGTAGTCCTACCCCCCAGGACGTGTTTCACACCTTTGAATGAAGAGATCAATGGATGAATAAGAGTAAAACATTTGTTTTATGGTGTTGTGGTAAAAGTGCAGTGGGATGTCTTTAAATAAGGTTTAAGACTTGCTGTTAAGGTCTGGTAACTTGTGTTCGTTCTCTGTTGCAATGGCTGCTACATCTCTGAAAACCCCTAAATCAGTTAGAAAACTGATGGCTAATTCACCGTCTAGCGAAATGTCAGAAGAGTTGACGTATGCACCTAGGAAAAAATATAATGCTAGTGTGGTTAATTTTCTTGAAGAAGATCCCGCCATTGTGAGATGCGATTTTACCTTATCTGA
>JAUCMS010000049.1:9881050-9896246 GCA_032357445.1 Enteromius radiatus | reverse complement strand
ACACCTGTCCAGTCCATATTTGGACTGGACGGTCGTAAATCAATCAAAATGACCGAAAGGCCCCAATATCTTCTTCTTCAGTTGTTTTTTGTAGAGTCGCAAGTGTCCTGCTTCTCAGATGTTTCTACTGTGAAAAGATCTCATACGTGAGTTAGAAGAGAGTGCAGCAATATATCAAGATTGTTCTCAATTGTGCCTAGATTGTATGTCAAATATTGCCTGTTTTGTGTTTCTCTGTGTCTGTCCCTTCAGGAGAAACATCCTTTACATCTCCATTAATTATAATGAAAATAAATAATGTCAGTTGTATGTAATGTATGTTTCTTACATGAAACAAAGACTAATTAAGTCATTGATCTTTTGGCCTTCATTGTGGTTGGATATTTTGAGATTACATCACGTCAGTGTTATAGTCCTTATGTGTCAAAAAACAAGTCATAAGTCATCGTTAGATTTAGTTTTTGCGGTAGCTGTTGAAGAGTATTTAAGTGGATTTTCTTATTGTAGAGTTCATGAATAAGCATTGTGATGTTCAAAATGGTTGTGTTAACAAATATCTGTAGACTAGCCCTGTGTCCATTCGGAAGGGCTCATCCCTTTAAAGGGTTTACCCTCCGGAGTGAGAGCTTTGGAGATTTGAAGGGTGTAGGGAATCCACTCAAACCTTTGTTCCTCAAAGTGTCCTTCTGCATCATCATCCCGTCCCCATACAAAGGCGCCATCATCATACAAAGCATCGGCTCAAAGAATTTTAAGGGGCCGAAGTATCCATCAATTGTACCCATGAAAAACTTTCATTCCGATGAGCCCTTTGAAGTGGACAGTCTTGAGCACTTAGATTTAAAACAACTCTTCAATATAGCAGCCATGATGGTTTTCACTCTGAAATGCCCTTTGGAGGGTTAAATATCAAGTTTAGAACACACAAAAAAAAAAGATTTAAAAAACTATGATAAAAGACTATGAGTGCAGGGCTGAAAAGGGGCGGAGCAACATAAGGTCTATAAATGGAACAGTAGGTCAAGACCATTTTTGTATTGCGTAATCAAAAACGAACATTTCTATCATTATGAAACAATAAGATACAAAAGCTGTTCGATTCAGTGTGCTATATATTATATTAAATACAAAGGCAAATTATATGTCCAGTTTTGGGCCTATAGTAGTCTATGTTCTATCCTCATGGAAATGATCTATGGTTTTACTGGAGAAAAAGTAACCACCATTGTTTTTTGGCATACTGATTACCATCCATATAACCACAGTTTTACTAACATGGTTAAACTATAGTTGGTGTAGCCTATAGCGAAACCCTGGTTAATTTGTGGTTACCATACTGTATAGCCATGTTGGGTTTGTTTGTTTAATTTGTAGTAAACCCAAGGTTAATTTTTGCAAGAGATGAAACCCACTGACCAATATAGGATCAAAACTATTTACTTCAAATTCACAATCATAATGAATAAAGCTGTAGTCAAAGAGCATAATGCTAATTTTGTTACTTCATGCAGGAGGACAGTCCATTTGTGGATCCGTTCTTTTTCTATTTTGGTCTCCCTCTGCCTTTCTTTAAGTCTTCGTTTTTCTCTTCCACAGCCAACACTGTGTGTGAGTATTGCTGAGGCAGGGTAATGTAATAGGGCCTGTAGAAATAGTGAAACACTCTTGCATGGTGAGAGAACAGAGGGTCAAACAGTACAGAGAGAGAGAGAGAGAGAGAGACCCTGTATTAGTCATGTGGGCAGGATCAAGCTACAGTAACAATATTCTGATTTCTAACAGATGGCAAGTGCTGTGTTAAAAGGGAATCCCTAAGAGGAAGACAGATTTTTGACTCGTCAGGGCTCTGTTTCCTCTTCTGACCCTTGAAAACCATTAGAGAATACACATAGCATATATCTATCTATCTATATATATATATATATATATATATATATATATATATATACTGTATAGGATTGTGTATATATATATATATATATATATTAGTATGTTGCTTATTACAGATTTCATAATGAAAACTGTTGGTGACAGTGTTATTTATCTGGTTTACTTTTTTTACCTAATTAGTTTTAAACTTATCTTTTAATGTGAAGTGGAAAAAGAAATTACACCAGGATTTTATTGTGTAATCATATAAACCATAGGTAACTGTAATCTAATTTAATATATAATCCAGTAATAAGCACTCTAATTTTTTTTATACGATTATGTAATCTATATTATATGTAATCAGGTACTTCCCAGCACTAGTTAAATACATAATTTAATATAATGCTGTATAAGTAGAATTATTTGTCAAATTGTGTCCTGTTGCCACAAGTAATGTTTTTTGTACAGCTCTTGTGCCTTAGCTACTTTCTTCCCTGCCGTTCCTTCTCACATGAACTGCTATCTGTCTGTCTGCCCAAGAGAAATTCTCCTCACCTGCTAGAAGCCAAAAGTGAAGGAGGGATGAATGTCAATGTTAATAGCACCATACAGATATGAAGAGTCAGTGAAATAAAAATAAATACATTTGTACATACAAAAAAAGCTACCAAATGCCCCAGCTTGGTTATATATATTTATTCTATTTTTAAAAATTCTATAAATATAATTTTTTTTAATATAAAATAATAATGAATGCATTTCAGTTTATTTTATATAATGTTTAATTTATATACATACATATATTAATGTAATAATTATCTTGATATATGCAATAAAATAAGTATGTAAGTATATAAAATAAGCAAATAAATACAAACTGTGCAGGAAAAGAATGGAAATCCCTGTGCAGTTTATTATATATGTGTGTATGTGTTTATGCGGTAAGTATTTCACATCAGTTAGTTGAGACGACAGGATTGAGTGCCACTTTCCGAGGTGCCAAAGAGAAACTGCTGAGAGTTGACAAGCCCACACAGTCATTCACATTACTCTCCATATGACAGGCTGCACTGTGACCAACACTGTAAATGTCGCAATACATCAAATATACACAATTATGAAAAACAAAACTTGTCCCAACACAGAGCCTTCCGATTTTCAAGCCATATATCCACAGACCAGACGCTGTCATAGAGTGTGGAGATGTTTAAGGTCACTCACCTTGACTGCCACCAGATAGAGGAAACTAATAAATCTGGTTTCACTAAGAACAAAAGGGGAAGCAACATATACAACTGATTACAGCTCAAGTACTGTACTAAAGAACCCTGAGAAGCACCGTGAGACTTGATGATTTATCTGCGAAGATAGAAAGAAGCTGAGGGAGGAATGCTAGTATAGCTATAGAAAGTGATTTATGGAAGGAGAGACATCTGAAACCCAGCTGGTTTGATATAGATGTTCTTATTAATACAGGGTCACATTACGGGGATCACACAGGGCTATGTATACACACCATGCACTGGTGTTGTGTGTAAACATGTGTAAGGAGGTTCTCCCTGTCTTTCGTCAACTGTCTTAAGTATGCGTTAAGCATGAGTGAAACCCATCCTGGGTCTTTTTCGGTGGGGGCACGTGGCTCCATCACCGTAAATCTCGGGACAAAGATTTCAACACCAGGGCGACGACAAGAACCTCGAGATATAATTTATGGCATATCACATTACTATCAGAAAGTCTGAATTTACAGAACTATTTGGGAGAATACTTTAATGTTACCGTATGTCCCACTACGTGTACTTAGCATATATTTGTGTATAAGTCTGAGGGGGAAAAAGTCAAAATTGTGAGTTTATATCTCACAATTCTGACAAAAATTTGAGATAAAATAGTCAGAATTGTGAGATTCTAGATTTGTCCCACAGCAAAAACGAGCTTCCATTAATGTCTTTTCCATCACACTGCAAAGAAAATTGTTTAGTCAAATTTCAAAAAGTTGCTGCTGTTACATAAAATTACAACAAAAATCATAACAGCTGATGAAAACATGCATCAAACGTCCTTTTTTTTTGAGTGACAAACAGGTGTCAGAAAGGCGAGTTGCATACAGGTTTTTGTGTACTAGAGTATTTCTCATTTTCTATAAGTGCCACCTACTGTCTTAGCATGAAATTACAATTTAATTCAGGCCATCTGCTGTTTTTTACTCATTGGTCTAAACCAGGGTTAAGCAACCAGTCCTGGAGTGCCAATGTCCTGCAGAGTTTAGCTCCAATTCTGAAAAAAAAACCCTCGCCCTTACCCTGCCTGTAGCCTTATGCTGCGCCCGAAATCGCATAATGCTTAAGTAGGTACTACATTTAAAATTGAACGTACTACCCGACCGTTAAAACAGTACGTTCTATATATGAATGGGGATATGAATGGAATTCGGACGTACTTCATCCGCCATATTGATGTTGTCACGTGTCATGCGTCATCACGACAGTGTGACAATTTAAACTTTCAATAAGTCATCCGTTTATTTAGGTTGTGTTAAACAAGTGTAATTTAATCACAATAAACAAAGTTTTTTTTTTTCCTGAGGTATTACACTTGAAATGAGCCGCGTCTCAACTTTCCGCCTTTTTTCGAATATGATGCCTCCTCTCCCGGAGCCTCATGGGATAGGAAAGCGTCCACGGTATGCCTACTATAGAATTCGGCCGGAAGCAGTAGGTCATCCGGGTACTTCTCCCCTACTGAATTTCGAATGCTATGAATTCAGACATACTACTCGCCTCGCATACTGTTTTTCACGTACTATATAGTAGGGAAGTAAGCCATTTCGGACGCAGCATTAGTAATCCTGAAGACCTTGATTAACTTGTTCAGGTGTGTTTGATTAGGGTTGGAGTAAAACTCTTGACCTGATGTTTGCACCAGAAATTCATGCTGGTGATTGAACAGGCCTTTTATGCTTTATTTCAGAGGTTCTTTTGTTAAACATCTAGAAGTCTTGATAAAACATTGTCTGTCAAGAAAACAAATTGAAAAAAAAATAAATAAACCACTGAAAAGTGGGTGATGTCTATTGAGCTCCATTGGACCCAGCTAGTAGTCATTTGAGTTAATTGTGTGTCGCACCTTCTGTGGTGTGCTGGGTTGCTGTCTAGGAGGAGCATTTCAAATTAGTCACCTATTTCCATTTCAGTCAGGATGTAGGCAGTAGACAGCAAGCCAGTTCACTAGGGTTTGTAATGGAGCTTTAGAAGCTGAAGACAGAGAAGCAGACAGAGATTTACTGTGAGGACACAAGAAGTCAAATGGGACTTGATTATTAATAGTAGCATTTGATTCGCTAGTGCCACCAAGAAAGTGATCTCACACACACACACACGTACACAGACACACATACACAATCCTTCATTCTCCTGCGTGTTGTGTTATGACCCAGTCTATCCTGAAATAGACATAGGGTAAGCCAGAGTATATAAGACTCTTGGTGGATCCCCATCTCTCACCTCTGGCTCTCTCTCTCCAAGTCTCTCCTCCAGCTTTCCCTTCACACAGGTAAGGCTAAAGTTAAGGCATAAGAATATCCTAGAAAAGGGACATTAATGAAACAACTAAAGTGAGAGTAGAGAGGTATAAAATGCGAATAGTGTAACTTGGATTATTTGGTCTTGCGTTCATATTGCGATTGATTGGTAACTGATATCTTGAAACATCTAAGCATGTTTGAGAAGTTTTAGGGAAAACTCTTCAGCAAAATTCTCTATTCTCGGTCCTGTCAATAAGATTTTTCTTTTCTTTAATGGGTTGTTTGCATAATCTGGCTTACAGTAGAACCACACTCTTTAAAATAAAGTTTGCAAAAATAGATTTTTGGTTGCTTAAAGAAAATTCCTGTAAACGTTATTAATAGAACTATTTACCTAGTGTGAATAGCATTTCACAAATCCACAAGAAACTCTTTCATAAGGAGCCTTTGGTGCAGTGGAAAGGTTCCATGGATGTTAAAAGTTCTTCATGGAACCAAAAATGCCAATAAAGTTCTTTCACTTTAAAGAGTGCAAAAGCAGCCACTGTACAAATGAAAATATACTTCAGGGACTATTTGGACTATCCCCAGATCTGAACTTTCTAGAGAACCTCTGGAGCTTTTTGAAGGTTCCACAGATACCCTTACAGTGTTCTTTAGGAACTTTGCTACATATATTGAATTTACCGTTCTTGCAGGAACTTGTGGGTTTTGCAGGTTCCTCAAACACCTGATCTTCTCCAGATGGTTCCACTGGTGTGACCCTGAATGATGCATCAGTATTGAGCTTGTGACTTTTTAGACCACTTTTTAGACCACCGTGTCCAAAATTTTTGCACGTAAAAAAATAAATATGACCTCATGTGTTGGCAGTCACATTTAAAGGTTCGATTTTCTGTATTTTCGCATTAGTAAAAAACATTTAGAGAGGATGACGAATCAAAAAACGCATGACAATGCAAAACGCAATGACCTTTTGTGAGAAAGGCCAAAATCCAAATACTCAAACAATATTTTGACAGTCATTGTGCAATAGAACTTTCTGCATGATTTATGTCTATTTGGAGTTTTTTATTGGCGAGGTTATTGTGGCAGCTGCATAAACAGTTGCATAGAGCTTGTAAACACCTACTGCGCAAGGATGAATCGTTAAGAAAACACCATCTCATCTGTCATGCCATATATTTTTACATTTTGAATGATCTTCATTTGTTGTACTAGAATTGGCTATAGCTAATGTTTTTTTTTTTAGTATTTGGTTATTTCTTGCAGTCTCCGCATGACTGTTTTAGGATAGGGTTTTCCTAGTTTACTTGCAAAGTGTAAAATTGACACCTTAGAAGTGTAAAGACTCTGTTCAACATCTGGTTTCAAACACCGGCCTCCTATTGGTTGCTGCAGTTGTGTAGTGTTATATGAGGTTAAGCAGTCAGAGCTCTCTTAGCGTCACAACGAAGACACCTCAAATGTCACTTCACTTTATAATTTGTGATCTCACTCCCCCACGCACTTATATAGTCTAAACTACAGAAGGATAGAGTTTCTTAAGAGGGCAAACACATTCTTCTCCGAAGGTCTTTCTGCCCAACCCAATAGACTTGGATGAAACATACCTCAACTTAAATAGACAAACATACAAACACATACACAGCTGTCATGCCTTGCGCATGCCACCTTTGCAACGTACGAATGCTGTAAAGTTATTTACGGGCGACAGGAACTCTTGCAATCATGAGAGGCTGAGATGAGAGCAATCGAATCTGTTCTCTTGGCAGCGGAGCTCATTGTTGGTTAGTGTTCATTACAGCAGTTGCCTGAGCTTGGACACTAATGGATCTAATAGTAAGCTGATACAGCAGGAGGATTTGGTTTAACATCAGTACCTTTGGAATAGTAACTGCCATTTGCCATTTGGATATTAACAGGAGAATCAAGTTAACTTGAGAATCAAGATTTGTTGACAGCATTTGCGGTATCAATACTTCAGTTTGGAACACAAACTAATCAAAAAAAAAAAAAAAAAAAAAAAAACAGTTTCTTCAATTTATCAACCAAAGTTTGAATGTTCAAACAGCAAGAATGCAAACACTTTCAATGAAATGCATGAACACCAAAGAAGAAAACGGTTTATGCTATACTATAGCGCCCCTTGTGGACACTAGTGGCAAATGCTGCATGTACCTGTGTGACTTTATAAATTCAGTTTTGGTGCATCAAACACATGAAACCGAGTCTGAAATCATAGCTATAAGGGGTTGCATTTGTGTACTTGATTGAAAGTGTGTTTTAGGTTATAAAAAACAACTTAAATTTGATATACAGCCATCAGGTAAAACGTCTGTATAGTAATACAAAACCTGCTTATACTATTAGAACTTTTTAACTTTTAGTTAAAGAAAACTTCTTAAACTTTTAGAACCTTAAGAAAAGGTTAGCCATCTCAGAGGTGAAAGGTGTGAGTAATATACACAGATAAACAAGGCAACACAATAAAATTAGCACTGGATTAGAGGCATGACTGTAAAATCCTTAGCAGTAAAAATAAACTCAAACCACTTCCATTTTGTAAGTCTGGTATTAAATAAGTGTATTGTGTTATGTATATATACTGCGAAGCAGAATGTAATGAATTAGATAATAGTTTTCCTGGCAAAAAAAAAAAAAAAAAGACAAATGACTATTCTTCAATCTGTGTCCCCGTGCTGCTCAAAGCCCGCTGGGAAATCCTGTAGTGCTGATAAACACACACACACCTTGGCATCCATTTAATTTATATCAGTTGTTATCACCTAATACTTCTCTCTCTATCTTTCTCTGGCTCTTGTAGCTGTCAAGATGGCCATGAAAAACCTTTTGAAAGAAGACAACATCAAGAAAGCCCTTGATCAGTTCAAAGGTGAGTTTAGTAATAAATAATAATAATGAATAAAACATTAAAGTTTAATTTGTTAACATTAGTAAAAGGAATAGTTAGCTTAAAAATAAAAACTACGCCATGATCAAGCCATCGTAGACGTAAATGACTTTCTTTTTTCAGACGAATACAATCTGAGTTTTTTTTTTTTAATGCCATGGTTCGTCCGAGCTTTATAAAGGCAGTGAATGGGTGTTAAGATTTTGAAGAACCAAAAAAAGTGCGTTCATCCATCATAAACAGTGCTCTGGGGGCTAATAAAGGCCTCCTGAAGCGAATAGATGCATATGTGTAACAAAAAAAAATCTAGGATAAGATATTGAATTTAGATATTCGCCAAAAGGAGAGTGGTTTCCCACTTTTTAAACAAAACATGGTTCTCACAAGACTAGCATATTTTCCTCAGAGCTTATGCTACACCTACGTCCTACATCAGGGGTCTCCAACCCTGCTCCTGGAGAGCTACCGTCCTGCAGATTTCAGCTCCAACCCCAATCAAACACTCCTGAAGCAGCTAATCAACGTGTTCTGGGTTACTTAATAATTACAGACAGGTGTTGGAGCACGGTTGGAGCTAAGATCTGCAGGATGGTAGCTCTCCAGGAGCAGAGTTGGAGACCTCTGTCCTACATCATCCACTAAAAATTTGTTCTTTTATTAATGGGACTACAGCTTAGTTCACACTGCAGGCCGAATTGGCCCAAATCCGATTTTTTGCCCAAATGTGACCCATATCTGATTTTCTTATGACAGTCTGAACAGCCCAAATCCCATTTTCTTTTTCAAATCAGGCCCAGACCACTTTCATATGTGAAAATGTACCTTTACATGTTCAATATTGAGTTATGAAATGTTATTTAGGTTTCTACGTTATACTTTCTAAACCGTGTGTATAATACCCCATATAGTAATACCCAAACTTACTGTGCCTTACTGTTCACGACTTGCTCTGTTCGTTTTTACAAACTGAGGGATGAGTCGATATTGTTATCCGTGGTGGGCAGTGCAATGTCATCATCTGAGGTGTCTTTTCTCATTAACAGCTGCGGACAGCTTCGACCACAAGAAGTTCTTTGATGTGGTGGGACTGAAGGCTCTGTCTGCTGAAAATGTGAAGTTGGTCTTCAAAGCTCTGGATGTGGATGCCAGCGGCTTCATTGAGGAGGAGGAGCTAAAGTGAGATACGCTTTACAAGCTGCTGCATGGTTTTATATTCACGCCAACTCTCTCTGAATAAAATCCTTTGCGCAACAGCTATAAATTAGTTTTATTCTCGTGTAGTTTGGCCCGTCTTCAGAGCTGATGTCTCATTCTGCCTTTATAACTGTCTCCTGTTGGCCTCAAGGACACAGAACAACCGCGAGCAATTCCCCTTTGCATTGATTGGCTCTATATATCTCCTCTGGCAGCATCCCTTGCCCACTATTATTCATTATCAGTACATGACTGTCCATCATTGGCCAGCAGCAGGGAAGTGTGGGTTGCCAGATTGAGAAAAAGACAAGACTTCAGCAGAGAGCCATCAGGGGTGACCTTTTTTGTAATACAACTCCCAGATTGTGGTTTTTAATGGTAATGGATATCTAATTAAGTAAATTAGTTAAGTAACTTAAGTTCAAATGAAAGAATTATCATTACTGACAGAGTTGTTCCAAACTTGTGTAATTCTCTTTCTCCTGTTTAACACAAAAAGACACTTTAAAAAAATTTAATAAACAGTTGATTGTAGCCAATGGCTTCCAAAGTATTTTTCCACCATACTATGGAAGTAAAAGGCTTCAGTCAACTGTCTGGACAATCTTCCATATATATATATTTGTGCTTGTCCAACAGAAGAAACTCATACATGTTTGGAACAATTGTAGGTGTGTCAGGGAATTGCAGAATCTTAGTTTTTAGGTGAACAATTTAAACCCCTCCAAAGTAAGTCGAAACAATTTCTTGTTGGCATCAATGTTTAACTCGCACACTAGAATGGTTTTTGAATTATATTATCATATTTAATCACTTGACTGTTGTACCCAAGCTGTGACCTGGGTTGCCAGATTGAGGTTTATCCGTTCTTTTGGACAGGTTTGTGCTGAAGGGCTTTTCTGCAGATGGCAGAGATCTCACCGATAAGGAGACCAAAGCATTCCTCACTGCTGCCGACAAGGATGGAGATGGGAAAATTGGCATAGATGGTGAGAGAACTGCTCTTAAAGGAGCAGTACCTCTTTATATTATATTTTTTTTCTTCAGTGAAAACAATCATACATAATTTAATCCACAATTTTCTTTCAGAATTTGAAGCTTTGGTTCACGAGTAAATCAATATTTGGCAACCCTTTACACCACTACTCTCCTGTGAAAACCTACATCATAGTGTACGTCTCTACACATCCTGCCACGAGCCAGGAGCAGAACCGCCTCATTTATTTATTTACCTTTTTCTTTTTTTATACATACAAACTCTGTATTTTAGTTAGCTAACCATGTCTCTCATAGAAACCTGGAGATTCCTGTACTGCTTTAACCTCCCATCTCTTCTTTTTTTTCCGTTTATTTTGGCACGTTTCTCTGTTTATGCCTCAAAATGCTCTTTTCTTCTTCTTATCTCGCTCCATCTGTCATCCCTTCCCTTTTTCGCTCCTCTCTTGTGATAGAGCCACTGAACCACGATGAATACACGAAGAGAAGGATGAGACGAAATGAGAGAAAAAAATAATTAAGAGAGATAAAATAAAGCCATGCGTTGAGAAAAAAATACAGCAGTTTTCATTTATTGACTCATAAAATTGACAGCCCTAAAAAAAACTGTAAATAATAATGCTCACCTTTTCAATCACAATCACACACAATAAATATACACAATTTGTTCCTTTGTAATAAATAACTAATTAAAACACAAAAACCTTTTGTAAAATTTGTGCTAAACCTATTAAAAAAACGCTCACAAAAACATGTACATATATCAAATACACAACATTCAGACACAAATATATAGAAACAAATCACCATAAAACAACACAAGTCAGTTTTGTTTTTATGACTGCTTTAACCCTCTCCCTTTTTTAAGTGTCAGTGTGTTAATGTAAAAACTCATCAATCTGATATCATAAAGCTGTTCTGTAACTTTTGGCCTTTTTGGAGGATGCCTTTTTAATGTCTAATTTAATTTCTCATGATATAGCCTATATTTAGGTCACTACATTCAGCTGAAAGAAAATGTAAATATTGCACTGAGGGTGTGACACTATACAGCTGGACATAGCCATTCAAATTAAATACTAATTTAGATTAAAAGTTCATTTAAATCAAGTTTTCATTCTAATGTTAAAGTTGACAAATTGAGTTTGACATTTATTATACTCAGAGAGAACCAGTCAGAGTGAATGTGAAGTTTGATTTTTGCGGTAGTTACTGTCAGTGGATTCGTGGTGCTGATCTGTCGTTGGTGACTGTGGGACGGAGCTTCACGGTGGCAAAAGGATTTGATCCTCTAGAAAACAGGAAGAAAACAGACACTTAAGCACAACTGACCCCAAATTCTACTGTACTGCAATCAATAAACAGTCATTACTGTAATGTTATTATAATAACAATGCCATATTTTATTTAAATCAGAATTTTATTCAAACATTGCCATGACATATATATATATATATATACTGTATGTATTTGTTCATTTACTTATTTATTCAAAATTTTCAAACTCATTTCAATAATGATCTAGTTTTCTGTTGTAAATGAAATCTCAAAGACTCCAGGCGTGTAATACCTGGGAAAAAGCGGGTGCTCTGGTTGTTGTCCATGAGTAGTTGGCCTCTGCGAACATTGAGCAGGTTTTATGATAACACTCAATTTTAATAAAATGCATCTAAAACTTCATTAATAGCCTCAACAAGATGAAGCCTCAACAAGAACCTGAATTCAAATCAAACACCAAATTATTTTCAGAATGAACATACAACATAAAAATTTCAGTTTGGTTTGGAAGCTAGTTTGGGCCACTGAATAAAAATGAAAGAAGGTAATTAAAAATGTATTTCAATTCATTTTTTTTTTCCAGAATTGCGTAATATACACTTGCAACTTTTTTCTTGAGTTTCAGTCGTCCCTGTGAAATATAAACTTGTAATTGCAAGAAATATAGTCAGAATTTCGAGATATAAACTCTTTTTTTCTCGCAGTTGCAAGTGCATATTTTACAGTTCTGAGGAAAAAGGTCTCGCAATTCTGAGAAAATGACAATTGCAAAACGCAAACTCGAAATTGCGAGTAAAAAAGTCAGAATTGTGAGATAAAAATTCACAAATAACATTTATTTTTTATTCAGTGGTGGAAACTGGCTTGGTGTCTGATGCCTTTTTTAAAAAGCAGTTCCTATGTTTTTGTCATATTAGATAAACTATTATCCAACATAAACTCAACCCAGCAAAGCAGCTAGTTTTAAACACATTTTACATCATCATGAATTAACATGACATTTAAAGCTTACAATAAAATAAATCTCATATAAATTTTGCCAACCAATAACACTTACCTCAAAGTTTGATTCGGTCTTTCGCTCAGGTAAAGGAGAGTTTGGTAGGAGCGGCGCTGGAGGCGAGAGTTCATTATAATTTTTGTGCTCTACTTTGCTATCAAAATGAGACTCCGCCCTCCTGTCTGGGAGGGGAGATATTGGTCGAATATCAGCTGATCCACGGCGGAGCGGTGGGGCTGGGGGCGGAATCTCATGGTAGGTTTTTTGGCTGGTCTTGAGCTCGTTATTAGACTCCACCTTCTTTTCAGGGAGGGGAGAGATTGGGCGAAGGTCAGCCGATGCGCGACGCATAGATACCACTGGAGACGGGATTTCACTGTAGCCTTGGGTGTCCGAATATTCTGATTGGCTGATTGGCTCCAGGAGGTTGTTCATGCTGTGGCTTCGGTGCGACGTGCTACTAAATACATCAAGGCGTTAACATCAAATTTGATCGATTTTGTTATTGGTTACAATTCGTACTTAACTTTACCTTGAGCCCAATGGTAAAAAGTCTTCAGTGGATGCCACATATGCAGCAGGAAACCAGCCTTGACTGAAAAGAATCAAACGGTAAAGGAATGGTAGTGTAACTACAACTTTACCCATGGTACTGACAGTAGACACTCTCACCGGAGGCTTGAGTCATGGCGTCCATACAACCAACCGTTTCGTGGTTCTGGTATGAGCACAGTCACAATGTCACCACGAGAAAATGGCAGCAGAACTGGATTAGATGAAGCAGGATGGGACACAATGGCCCGCATTGATCGCCCGCCACCTAGACCCAAAGATTCGCCCACAGAGCTGGAGCGAGAACGACTTGGGAGAGGAGATGGGGCTGCGAAGAGGTTTAAACAGGGAAGTCAATCTTAACAGGACATGATGGTAAATTACACACTGACTTAGTTGTGAACATTTATAGATTCAAAGTTAGGACATGAGTCTCCAGACCTCTAGAGGGCACTCTGCCCAGTGGCTCACGGTCCATTTCACGGTCTCCAGTCTGCAACAGAGAGCCCAGAGAGCTCTTTAACTGCAAAAAACATCCAAATCTTAGGGTTACCAAGCTTTTAAACAAAACATGAAAGAGTAAAATATGAATATTTGATTACAACTAAATACAACTACTTATGTTTGAAGTATTATGTTAGCTTAGCAACACATTAACTTCCGCATTAAATCAAATATATATCTGGTTAAAGTACTAAGATGCTAGCTTACCAACATGCTAATGTAAGACTCCTTCAGAATCCGCTGTTAGTAGATTAGCAATGTGCTAATGACTATTATAATCAGTATTAACATTTTAGCTTAGCAGTATGCTAACAACAAACTCTATTACAGTCAAAAGAAAAATACTTTTTATTGGCTAGAAAACAAATAAACAAAAAACTTATTTTATCTACTTTCAAGTCTTGTTGTGAGCCATTCACTGATATCTATTATTTGAACAAGTGTCATCTTTGAAATCTCCAAGTAATAGCGCTCGCTTTTTTACATATTACTATTGATGCAAAAAAAAAAAAAAAAAAACAATTGCATGGCTCCCACAATTGACAGATGTGATAAAAAATTAATTTTGGACCTTGTACTCCACACAAAGCTACCCATCTGTTCCCTTAGGTGATTGTGGAAATGTCTAGGCTCTGCAGTTAAAACAGCACGGAAAAGTGGGCGAATATGGATAGATGAGCAGTTACTCTTCATTCCCATCATTCCTGTGTCACCTGAGCTTCTTGATCTGAAGGAGTGGGTGTTCGAGGTCTGGAACTTCTGCTCTCACTGACTTTTTCTTTCCAACCATCTGCTCTCTGCTGGAGAGATACTCCCGTCTGTCAACACACAGAAAGTTGTGCAGTAGGCTGATAAGGTTTGGATGGAACTGGAAAGAGGATCTATTTGACTGAGTGCACACTGCTAATGAACTCCAGTGGAAAGCAGCTGTACCTTGTTGATAAGGTATAGTAGTGACTGTGTAAGTCCACAATGTTTTTCAGCAAGGAAACGATATCTCCTCTCTTCCTCTTTGAGAATTTCGTGCTGGCTCTGCCTCAGGTACTGCATGTACTCACTGCCCTCCTGCATACACACAAAAACACATGCACACAGGCTGTGTTCCAAAACATAGTGAGCTTCACTGTCGTCACTCATAGTGGCAGTTCCCACATTGCGTAAAAAGTTGAACTCAACTGTGTCATATTGGCAAAGATTCAATGTTGCCTCAAATTCTCATTTCGTCACTAGCTGCGTTTCCATTACAGATGGGTGTTATTTTATAAATGTTGATTTAAAGCTGCCAAAGAATGCATTGAGAGAATATTTTAAATTGTTGTCTGATATGTACATAGAAGGTATGTAGCTTAGGTAAGGGGAAAAA
>JAUCMS010000049.1:9846649-9870865 GCA_032357445.1 Enteromius radiatus | reverse complement strand
ATGTTCAGTGCTTTGCTACAATCTGTATTGTTAAAAGCGCTATATAAATAAAAGTGACTTGACTTGACTTGACCAATCGTCTCCTCCGCGTCACCCTATAGCGCCATTTTGGAGTGCATCTACTGAACGTAACAGTTTCGTCATGTGGATACTGTACATTGTCTACATTGTTTATGCTTTGATCTGTTTTGAGCAAAAACAACATATTCTCATGGTGACACTCTTGTTTTTTTATTTTTGTCTTTGCACACAAAAAGTTCTCATAGCTTTGTAGAATTACGGTTGAACCCCTGATGTCACATGGATTATTTTAAAAGTGTTACTATGTTTCTGGATGCTAATCATTGTAGTATCATAGCTATCTATGCGAGGGTCAGAAAGCTCTGAGAATTTATCAAGAATATCTTGTTCTGATGATGAACAGAGGTCTTATGGGTTTGAATCAACATGAGGGTGAGTAATTAAATTGACAAAATGTTCATTTTTAGGTGAACAATTGCTATAATTAGATGAACAGGTGTGTTTAATTAGGGTTGTGGCTAAACCTTGCAGAACAGTGACCTTCCAGGAACAAATTTGTAGTTTGTTGTTCAAAATACACTTCAGTTTTTATACGTGAATGTTTAGTATATGCATGCAGCCAAACTCAACAAATAGTCTTTAACTGCTTTTCCTCTGGGGCTGGTGCTGGAACCAGTTCTCGGCCAAGAGTTGCATTCATTTAGAACCAGCTCGGGTTCCCACTGGCAGGGAGAAGAATACTCACCAACCTGTTACTCGACTCACCTGTTATCTCTTGTAGAAGGAGAGCTCTGGCGATAACCAACAATGTTTTAGTGCTGGTTCAGAACCAGGATCTGGGCACTGCCCCAGCATTTTTTGAGTGGAAAAGTGCAACCAGTTTTCCAATTGGTCTTCGGTGGAAAAGCGGTAATAGTCAACGCTAGTTGATAGTGTGTGCAAACACAAGTGCCTGACATATACACAATAGAAAAAGTTTTATCCTTGTCCAGTGCACTATTTCCTTTCAGAAGTTACAGCTTCTCTTTGTACTCTTTTAAACTAGAGAGCCAGAGCTACTCCAAGAGTGGCACTTGTTCAGAACCACCTTGTGTTTCCACTGGCTGGGAACAGAATCCTCTCAGTCACCTACCCGTGACAGGAATCACTTTTTATCTCTTACAGAAGAAGAGCACTGTGCTCTTTGCATGGAGACTCCACCTACTGATGTCATAGGTTCCCTTGTTTGAGACCAGCAAGGCTTCAGTACTGGTTCGGAACCTGGATCTGGACACTGGACCAGGATTTTTTGAGTGGAAAAACCCAGCCTGGTTCCCAATTGGGCTCTGGAACCAGCCCCAGAGGAAAGCACCAGTTGACAGTGTACATAAACACAGCGTAAAAAAAAAAAAAAAAAAAAAAAAATCATCTTTGTCCAGTGTGTACACATTTCTCATTTTCTCTTTAGTTTCGTTATGACTGATATATATATGTGTTGCATACTTTTGTTGTAAGTATCTCTTGACCCTTAAACATCGCGTTCATCAACATGGCCATCTAATGTTCTTGCTTCTCCATTAGTTTAAAGTTATATGATGTAATATATGATGCAAGTAAAAACCAAAGTATACTTTGGGCTTTAAATCACATCTGATTTTCTCAGCTAAATTGTTTAATTATACTAACTAAAACCCATTATTTGAAATATTGGTGATATTGCAATTAAACATGAGGTATTCATTTACACTTCTAGCTAAAAGTGAGTCTTTAACAGGTAATTCTTATGACCAAATTTATGTAGCAGACCTGTGCCTTCAGGGCTTTGTTGTACTGGTGTATTTCTGTCATGGCATCTAGTGTTGGGTTATTGGCCAGCAGCCCTCCATCCAGAAAACGGCCCATTGGTCGAAAGTACGTAGGAGCAGCTCCACTGGAGCGGGCGGCACGCCAAACTAATTGCTCTGAGAGAAAGAAAATGTGACTAAGCAAGCGCACAAAAGAAAGCCTAGAATGGAAAGATGATTAGCTTCTCGCAAAGAAACAAATGATCCTTAGTTCCAGCGTGAGGTATGACTACGCACCAAACACCAAAACTGTGACCCCTCCATTTTTCATACACACACACACACTCTCTCTCTCTCTCTGTCTGTCACACACACCTTCATCCGCCACCTTCCTACGCTTTCTGGGAGGTCGAGTATATCCTACTACCAAAAGATCTTCGTCCTCCCATCCTGCAACAGTGATAATGAAGCTTTACGCATTATTCGAGATTGAGGATATATAATATATATATTTTATTCAATTAATAAAACTACTATAATTTTTAATTCTGCCAGTAATATTCACAGTATGGGACAGCAAAGACCTCCACAAAGAATGCAAACACTGATACAGTACTGGTGTCTTTAATATTGAAAGTTAGGAAGGCTATTTGAGTATAAAGAAACCCAGAGTGTGACAGCATGCTCCTAAAGAGCAGGAGTGTTTTCCCGGCACAAAGATAATTAGCATAACAACATCCAAATAATGAGAGCACACATAAGATTTACCCTGCGGCACAGTAAGGGGTTGAAATGTGGCTGTAGAGGTGTACGGAGGGTCTCTTTGCAGGGCCGGTGGGTCGTAATTGCGAAACAGATGCAGTTCTCCAGGGTGTCTGTCTGCAAGAACGCTAGTCACCATTACTCTGAGAAAAACAAACAGAAGTCGTATTAAAAACATGCATTATCTGAAGAATATGTGTGATGTTGGCTTTTCCAAACTTCATTGGCTTGGCCTCATTCCAAATCATACTATCCTGAAAGCTAAAATGACGAATGTGGCAGCCTACGATCATGCAGAATCCACAAGAATAATTGAAGTGTGCTATTTGAGACAGGACCAACGTTGCCAATTTGGATTTCATTAGAGTGTTTGGGGGCGGGGTCTATGATCTATCAGTACTTTTTGCATTGTGAAGGAGTTATGGTTTGAGTTGCTACAGCATTACAAAAGAGTTCTCGTTTGGCGCTAGGGTGTTGCTCAGGAATGTTCAGTGTCATTAGGGCTTAACCCCGGGTTATTGTTGTTCTAAACACCGCTTTTAACCTAGGGTAAAGACACTTTTCACACCTGGAATTTGAAAGTGGCTGTTAGCACATTTTCCCCAGGTTATGAGACCCTGCTCCGGAGTTAGCACCACATTTATTTCTCCTTGTTTTTAAAGCACTTTATAGCCTGCGCACTAGTGCTGCACGATTAATCATATCGCAATCGCAATGTCAGCCTTTGCGATTACATTACAGCAAATGTTGCGATTATATTAAATAAATAAATGTATTAGTGGACGTAACAAGACATTCATTCTTGCTCACACCAGACGCGAATGAAGCGGCAAGCGCGAGTCATTTACTTGTTAAGTCAATGCAAAGACGCAATTAGACATCCTGCAGCAGGATTCGCACGAATTAAGCGGCGCGTTAAACATGCCGGCTTTACACTGCACGCATAAGTGGCACGTATTCAGAACAGAACAGCTTGTACTGCAGGCTGTAGACAAGCATCTTTCTGTCTTATTTTCCAGCGATCTTCTCCGAACACTGTGTGCCATGTGCTTTGATTTATGTGTGCCTGCTACGCGCTGTTGCGCCGCGCTTGCGTGAAAGCTCTCATCCGTTAACATGGGAGAAAAAAATATGCCAGAAAAAATACACGCTGCTGAGTGCAGTGTGAAACCGTTGTAAACTCAACATGTTCAAGCATCCAACTACACGTGAATAGCGAGATATATTCGCCCAAGTCACCTCAGGTGTGAACGCACTTTTAACAAAGAGGGATTTGAGAAAATGTTAACCTGAGGTTTAGGAATGTAGTGTGTGAAACGTTTGTTAATTAATACCCTGGATTAACATTTGACCCCAGGTTTAGTATGAGCAGTGAGCATGTAATGCATCATATTGTAAGTGCTAACATCTGTGTTTTGGGTGGTTGCTAAACAGTAAAAAAAGTTCTGAATGGTTGCTGGAGTACAGCTTGGGTATTCTGGTTCTTGAAAGGGTTTTGGATTTTGTCTGTATTTGCTAAATAATAAGCGGTTGCTAGGGTGTTCTGGTAGGGAATGTGTTGTTTGACTCCATAAAATCTCCAACATTAAGTACCTGGGGTGTGTGACGTCCGTCATCTTGGTATTTTCTCCAAACTCATTCTTGAGAAATTCCTCCAGAGGGCCAGACTCATATGGTCGAGAACCTTTAAATACCTGTTCCTTCATCCTGAAGTACAGACAGCGCAGATACTCCATCGATTTACCTACTCACATACACAACAAACACAATTATACTGATGCATGTACACACAGTCACCAAGAACATATTTTACACTTACATCAAAGATCACTCTGTTTTGATTGGTCAGTACAGTGTCATAAATGTACTTAAATACTATATGCTCTATCAAATACCGTGTACAATTGCTAGGGCCAGTATTCCTCCAGTGCTAGTCCCAGACACCCAATCAAAGAGTTCCCTGATGGGCTGTCCTGCCTCCTTCTCCAAAGCGATCAACATCTGGATCAGAACCAGTCCCTTTATTCCTCCGCCATCAAGACACAGCAATCTGTCCGATCTTGAGAAACCGAAAAGCAAGTGAGTGATCGGTTCTGTGAAGTCTTGTTTTTAGCCATGTTAACTGCATGTAACATACTTCTTGCTTCCAGTCTTGGGCCCATCAACCTCTGCAAATCCACGACTCATGGCCGTGACGGCTACTGCCACATTCATGATGTCATCAAAGCCTGTCGACCAATTACGGGAAAGATTATGAAAGCAGTGAACCAAACTGGAGGAAGTTTGATGCTATCATAGATTTGCAATACCTAGATCCCACTGTTATTAAAGGAACTCGCCCGTTCTTTTTACAGCTCCTCTAGGAGTTACCATTTATCGTTTTCAAACACATTTAGCTGATCTCCAGGTCTGGCGGTAGCACTTTTTGCTGTAGCTTAGCATAGATCATTGAATCTGATTAGACCATTAGCATCTCGCTCAAAAACTTTTACTTTTAATTTTCCATCTGTCTTAGTACACTATGAGTGAGTGAGTGAGTGAGTGATTGTTTGAGTTCAACCCAAAATGCTGACCTTTCCAACATGGCAGCTGTTGCTGACAAATCTGGGTTAGTCAAATGGGGCATCTAGATATGCAAATCTGGTTTCTATGACCACAGGACGCTTTAAATAAAATAAATTGATTTAGAAATATGATTAACACACAAATTAAGAAAAAAAAAAAAGAGGAAAAGAGGGCGGGAAAAAAAAAAGAAAGGACACAATTTTGGCGGCCATTAAGCACTTATTTAAATTCACATTTAATTACATACTTTTTTTTTAAATACAGTTATAATTACAGTTAATATTTAAATAGTAATAATTTATATTTTAATTAATACAATTAAAAAAAAAGCAGACAGCATATTTATTAGTGCTGTCAAAAATTTTGTTTTTGAAACTTGTGTACAGTACATAATGGGTGTGTATACTGTGCATATTTAATAAGTAGGCACACACACACACACACACACACACATATATATATATATATATACACACACACACACTTTTTTTGTAAAAATGGTGTGTTTATATATATATATGCATGTATGTATATAAATATATGTAATATAAAATATGAGAATATAAATATATAAATGTATATATTGTATGTTTGTATATGCTGTAATATATACTGTATTCGTGTATTTATATATATATATATATATATATATATATAAATATACACAGTACACATACATATATTTTTATAATATATAATATACTTTAGTTTTGGAAAGTGAAAATTACCCTATAATTTATTCACCCTCAAGCCATCCTAGGCGTATATGAGCTTCCTTATTAGTAATTTAAAAACAAAACAAAAAAACAAAAAAAGGTTCTGGTTCTTCTGAGCTTTTTGATTGGCTGTTAAAAATCAAACTAACTTTTCAAACTAATTTTCAAAAATCATGATTTTGATGCAGTTTGATTTGTTTAAATCAATTTACTTGTCCATTTTGCAAATTAAAATCTTCACATTTAAACTTTATAAACCGTAAATTCTCTATTGCTCATGTAGCGGAAGATGTAGTAGCTCCAATTGGATTCATTTTACAGAAGAAGAAATCATACACACCTAGGATGGCTTTACTAAGTAAATCATGGGCTACTTTTCATTTTTGAGTGAACTATTCTACTACTTTACTGATTATTTTACAGAATAATTGTGTAACATGCACTTAAGAGTGGCATGATAGCAACATGCTAATACCAAAACATTACTATAATCAGTTCGTGAGTAGAGTCTTGTGTATAGCACAAAGAGTTGCTGCCTACATAGAACGTTCCACTCATTAGAGTGCATTTATTTAGTATGCTGCCTATGTATGCAGACGTCACACAAGTTTCTCAAAAGACTTCTGAAATAACAACATAAAAAGTACAGAATACGACTGAAGGACAGAGGTGAAAGATAGGGGCAGGAAAGTTGAACATTTGGGGGCGGGGCTTTACCTATGCCAGGAGGCGGAGCTTTGTTGACACTGAGGACAGGGCTGTTGAGGGAGGGGGGGTGACACCGCTCAGCCCCTACACTACACAGCATGTTCAAGAGCACCTTGCGGTTGGGCCCTTTAGCATAAGTGCAGGATTAGACACACACATGCAGTCACACCCACACCATGCACACGGAACAAAGAAAGAGTGTGTGTTGACCGAATGCATGAATGACAAACAAAAGAGCATGGCATTTCATTCTTGTAGTCAAACACCTAGATGTGCAAAAGCTGTCATGACAAACAAGTGCCACAGTTTGTGGTGATGATCTCACAATAATTACTGCAGCCAAACAAAACATCAGGACCTATCAGACAGCTTCTGCTGGTTTTTTCAAGGAACCAGCTACTGTAGGCTCCTTATGACGCTGAAGACATTACTCGCCTTCTTTTTGCTATGCAATTTTTTTGGCAAACCTTTTTAAAATAAATAGTTTTTGATACATTTGTAAATAAATAAATTTCAAATACATAAATTCGTAAATGTACATTTAACAGAAAAACATTTCACAAATATTTATTTTTAATTGAATAAATAAAATGTTAAACAAATAAATAAAATAAATAAAATTATTAAAATAAAGCAATGCATATTTGTTTATTTGTTTTTACACATTATAAATAAATACTTAATTTTAAATAAATAAATACATTTAAAAATGCATTCACAAATATACAATTTAAAGAAATACATATTTGTTTAACAAATATCTGTTTTAAATTAATAAATAAAATGTTACTTTAAATGAACATATGTATTATTTAATATTAAATGCATTTTTAATAAAACATTTACACACAAATACATAATTTTTAATAAATTAATACATTTCTAATAAATACTTTCTCAAATATACAATTTAAATATTTATTTTTATATAAATAAATGAAATGTTAAACAAATTGATGTTTAAAAAATTTAATTAAATGCATTTTAAACTATTCTTACACAAATTAAAAATTCATTAATTCATTAATTAAAAAAATAAAAATAAATAACAGACTGCCGGTGTCTTTATGTTTATAAAACATAAAATATGCTACAACTGGCTGAAACATTAAGCACTTTTAAGAGAAACCAAAGCAAATCATTAGTGAGTCAACCGATGAAATGCACATAAACTTGCATTGTATGCTGTTGCACAGTTATATATGCATATCAACAAAGTTCATGGTTAGATAATGTTATGCTTGCATGCAAACACCTTAAAAGATGTCATGCAGCACACTTTGACAACGGGCTCTGAGACACTGTTCAACCGGTTTTGAATACATTGGTGACTGTTCTGCTAGCTTCAATTTGATGTCTAATCTCACATCTCTCTCTCTCTTACCCTTGCTGGTTCGAGCAGCGATAAGTCCCGGAGTCTCTCCCAGGTCATTGTGAACCTCCACATCTGCCCCAAACACCATGAGAGCTTTGATCAGGTCCATGTGATCCAACTGTGAGCCCACAGGATACAGCATACAAGACAAAACAATATAAAACCAATATATTGTTACAATATAAAAAATTGAAACAAATGTACATTAAAATGTATTATTTTACCTTATATTATTATTGTCAAATAAACAATTTTAGTACATTTTAATGCAATTAAACATTTTACATTTGAGTTTTGAATTCTCAATATATTTTATTATTATTTTAATATTTCTTTTATGCATTACAAATTAAAGGCAACACAACAAGTACTATTACAAAACAATTTTTACTATATATATATATATATATACACACACACACACATCAAAAATCAAGCCAGAAGCATTAGTGACAGGCTTAATGAAACTCTCTCTCATACCTTCATGGCAAGGTGCAGTGCTGTGTTTCCATCCTGTCCCTTAATGTTGGGGTCAGCTCCATGGGTCAGCAGTGTCATTGCAGCCTCAAAACGCCCCCTCTTGGTCAGGATGTGTAACGGACTCTCTCCGGTCTTACTCAGGTAGTTGATGTTACATCCTCGGTCCAGCAGCACACGGCTCATCTAGAGGGAGAACACACAGGACAGTCAAATGAATCAACACTTGACTGTCCGGAACAAAAAAAACAGGAAGTATTCCTGACCTCAGCAGTCTTGGCCCAGTGAAGAGGCGTTCCTCCGTAAATCGGATCCTCCACCAGAAGTTGATTAGGGTTGCTATTTAAAATTGCTTCAGCACAACTAAAAGAGAGAGAATGAGTTAAAAGCCTGATTTATTAATTAAAGTACCCATATTGTGGGTTATGAAAGTTTCATATTTTAGTTTTGGGAGTCCTAAACAACTAGTTGATATGCATGAAAGGCAAAAAAAATGCTAAATATATGCCCGAGATACAACCATTTAAATATCTGAAAAAGAAAAAAAACCCACAATCTATTTTTTAAATCAATATTACAAATTTCTAAATATTAAAAACCTTGCCTTTAAAGTTGTCTAAATGAAGTTCTTATCACTGCATATTACCATTCAAATTTATGTTTTAATATATTTACAGTAGGAATTTTATAAAATATCTTCATGGAACATGATCTTTACTTAGTATCCTAATTATTTTTGACATAAAGAAAAAAATATAATTTTGACCCATACAGTGTTCTTATAATATGGTTTTATTTTGATCTTATTTGTTCAGTGACTTCACAGCGATTCACTCAATGATTATTTTTTTCCCTAACCCCTCCTCTGATTGGTCAATTTCACTTAAAGCAGTGTTAGTGAGCTTTAAATGCTCTTTCTTTTGAGAAACAATAACTTTATAAATGGTGCACTTTCAGATTTAAAACTTCATTCAATTTAGTTCATTCATTGTTACACACTGCATGAAAGACCATTTTCAAAAATCAACGATAGAGGCACTTTAAAAAGTGACAAAGATTCTTGCCCGCACCTTTTCTCGCTAAACTTCATGGCAGTGTGGATGGGATAGCCATTGCTTCCCATGATGTCGCAGCAGGCTCCGCCTCCGAGCAGGCCCTTGACTGCCTCTACCCTCCCAAGACGGCACGCAATGTGCATCGGCGTCTCCCCGGCGGCGTTCAACTCGTTCACACCCGCGCACATCTGCGCACACAAAACCTACGGGCGACAAAAACACACAATCACAGACGCCCAGATTCAGCAGATCGTATGCGAGCCCTTATAAGCGGAGCTCTCACCTCTATAATAACAGCGGAGTCTTGTTTGGCGGCGCAGTGCATGGGCGTCTCTCCACTCTTGTCCTTGACGTCCGTGCGAGCCTGACACTCCTCCAGGAGCTCGCGCACGCAGCCCACATCTCCTCTCTCACATGCCAGGTGCAGTGGGGTCTGGCCCTGGGCATTGCGGGCATTCATCTGACTGCAAGGGGCAATCAAAACATCTCAATATTTTGTTCTGTTTTTTTTTTACTTGAGGTTGGTTTAGAAAAGTGATCTCACTAAACTTAAATGATTTTAGCAAATGGCTGCAATATAACAAAGAGTGGAACATTTAAGGGGGTCTGAATATTTTTTCGTACCCACTGTAAATAAATAAATGCAAATATTTTAAATAAACCTTTTCTCATTAATTTAGTTTAGTGTATATATGTATACACTTTTATAAAACAGTACGTTTAATATAATTAAACGTGTATGTAACCTATGAACTTTGCCCTTTGATGTCTCACCTCAAAACGTAATTATGTTTGAGACAGTCTCTCAGTCCAGTATCCACGGCGATGTGAGCCGAGCTCCAGTCGGGGTGATTCCGCACACAGTCCACAATTGGCTGGAACATTTCAGGTTTTAGTGGTGGGCGGAGCATCTCATAAAACGGGCGGAGCTTGAGAGCGTACTGAGGAAACCAATTCATGGCGTCTTCCTCTGAAGCTACCTGGAACATCCTGAGCACAAAGATTTTGAAATCACAGTTCCAGTCATTCTGGAAAACCACAAATGAGCTAATTAAGTGGATGACAATGAAAAGCCATATTCAGGGCAGTGGCTGATGGGAAAGCAAATCTGTTTGACAGACTGTGAGTGAAGCAAAATGGGAGTTTTTGCAAGATTATGATGAAATCACATGACCCTAGTGACCTTTTAGACCTTTCATACCAATTTTTTTGACTGAAGATAAGCCATGCTGTATTGTGAAGTTTAATTAAGGGTCTCACCTCAGACCCACTGATGAAGACTCAGGGCAGAGAAGCAGGCAATCCCATGAATTGCTCTGCTGGTTCTTGTACAGGACCAGCCTGCCCTCCTGTTTCAGCAGCACTTTGCCATTGTAATCTGACAGCTGCACATCCCTCACACGGTACGGGTTGGAGAACAGAGTCGAGACGGAGCTCACCGTGTCCAGTATACGGCCCAAGAACTGCATGGTGACCTGGAGTAAAAGAAGAAAGGTGGAAAATGGATGCATTGATCAGGGTCCTCATATCATTAGACAAATCACATCATTTTGAGATTCTTGGTTAAGCATCTTTTAAAAAACAACAACAACAACAACAACAAATATATATATAGATAGATATATTTAATTTTTTATTATTAGGATTTATTTATTTTATTTTAGGATTCAAAGGTCATATTATCCAGAGATAATAAGGTCAAGCAATTTTTAGATAAATTGTATAGAATATAAATTAATCAAGTACTTTTTTATTATTTTTATTTATTTAATTTTCATAACTTTTACTGCTACAAACATGTTGTAGACTTACATTATTTAACCTGTTCTGCTATTTAAAAAAATTAAATAGGCCTATAAATATAAAATAAATGCTCACTGAACTATGTGTACCAGGATATGTTTGAGAAGTAACTCTTTAAAGAGATAGTTCACCAAAAAATGAAAACTGTCATGTCCTTCCAAACCTATAATACTTTTGTTCTTCAAAAAACAAATTAAGATATTTTTGATGAAATCCGAGAGCTCTTTGACCCTGCATAGACAGCAATGCAACGGACACATTCAAGGACCAGAAAAGCAATAAAAAATAATGACTTTATTTAACAATTTCTTCCCTTCCGTGTCATTCTCTGACATGTGTTCATGAGAGTACAATGCTGTATTTTTGTTTTATTTGAGCACAAAAAGTATTCTCATAACTTTATAAAATTATGGTTTAACCACTGACGCACAATGGATTATTTTAACAATGTTCTCACTACCTGTTTTAAACATGTCAGTTGCGTTGCTGTCTATGGAGTCAGATTTCATCAAAAACTCAGAGGTCTTACGGGTCTGGAACAATATGATAGTGAGTAATTAATGATAATATTTTGATTTTGGGGTGAAGATGTATGAGGTGATGTAATAATACATTGTATTCCGATGTCCTGTAGCGTTTAGCTCAAACAAACAAGCTTGTTCAGGTGTGTTAAACCAGGAATGGAGCTAAACTCTGCAGGACAGTCGGTCCTCCAAGATCAAGTATGGAACTTGCTATTCATCAAATGTATCTGGGATTAAAGTAACCTAAGCAGGGAGGAACGGAGTCTGAAGCTACATGATCCAACTGTTGCTGCTGTAACGTGGCTAATGCAAATAAGGCAAAATTTGTGGAGACCAAAACTGCAATCATAAGCATCCGCAGGATCGTTTGCATTGATCGTAAGTGTTCAATAACAGTTACTTGACTGGCTTGATAACGAGGTTTGTTTTTTTTAGACGCTTGCACCCATTAAATTCATATAGCAACCGAAACTGTCACCTAAGCTGTTAGCAATTTACAACTCGCCGTTGATTCGGTGGCTTATCACCATCACTATAAGACTGACAAAAACAAAACTTGTTTCTCAAAACTGCCTAAATTACCACAAACCAGTTTAACATCCAGTCACCCATGCACGACAACTTGATAAGTCACCAAAGCACTCGTTTAATCAAACACCACAATTGAGTCTCCCTAAAATATTAAACCTCCTTATCGCATATTAAATTGTATCCTTCGCTAAACGCCTTACCTTGTCGCTATTTCATTATCCCGTACGGTTAAGGATATATAGACTCAGCAGATCGCTGACTTTTGACAGGACACATCAACAATCACTGCATCACAACCTACCTTGTAAGCTTGACTGACAGGCGTAGAAGCCAATTAGCAATCGAGTTTCTGCGCAACGCGATCCCAGCCAATGAGTCTGAGGCTAAGGCTGAGGGGGTGGGGGTTCAGTCGACAAAAAGCAGCTTCTTGGGATTCACGCATATTAAATATTACGATCTGTTTTGATGCTTTTTGGGTAGCCAAGCTGTTATTTAAAATTGCTTTATCTCACCCATTTAAATAAAACGGAAAAACTAAAATAAATATTAAGAAATGTTGTCACAAAATTTTTCCCTGCAATGTTATGTGAAAGATTATAGATAAAAACAAAAAAGAACCTACAGTAGATTCATTTTCAGAATGTTCTTACTTGGTTACAAAATAACTAAAGGCCACACTGGAACGTTAGCAGAACGTTCTTGCTTGCTACATTTTACATATCACTTGAGAAATGTAAATGTAACATCACCTTTTTTTCTAGCTAACCAGATAACTAAGCATGGACGTATTTACAAATTATTACTTCGGTAATGACAAATCATAACCCAACAGATAAGAAAAAGTCATTGTGGACGTTTCTGCTGCTATTGTTCTCATTTCGTTTTGACTGGGCAACACATTTATTAAAACAGAAACATTTTCGTGGCGCAACCAGAACGCGCGTGCAACTTGTATTTCCGCGAGATAGAGTCGTCTGGACTCGCACAACGAAAAGATGGAGCTGTCGGCGGTAGGAGAACGGGTTTTCGCCGCGGAAGCCATCCTGAAAAGCCGCGTCAGGAAAGTGAGTAAAGAAAAATGAGCTTTAGCGGGGGTTGGGGATGTTTTTCACGATGTAAAGTACAGAGAGAGGGTCGAGTTTCGTTTGTCTGGCGATGCGGAGCTTCAAGGCGCCTGCAATGACAAGAGAGGGAGGCCTACTTGCAGATGTTTCGCGATTTAGCGACCAAATATATTTATTTGCTCTTTCAAATTGGAAATAACAAGTCGAATGTGGGACATTTGGATGTGCAACTTGAGATTTATTTAGTAAAATTGGGTTGCGCTGTGCTGGGAATTGACAGCAGCCCGCTAAAAGAGCAGCTGCAGGAGGAGGCTAAAAAGAGACAAAAGTGTCTGGCATGAGTCTGTAACAAAATCAATGCATACTGGCTGACCCGGGATTCAAAGATCTCAACAATGCACGAGGGTCGAGTAGTTTCAATAATGCACGTTGTCGTGCCACATGGTTTAAGGTTTTAGATGTGCTTTATTAATGTAAACAGACTTTACTGAGCCCCCAAAGTAAAATAAATGGGCATCAGGTTTGAAGCACAGCATATGTTGCTCATGCATTGTTTAGTTTGTGTTAAATAAAGAGCATTTTATGCTGTTTTTCTCTTTGCAGGGTCGAATCGAGTACCTGGTTAAATGGAAAGGTTGGGCATTAAAGTAAGTGTGTAAAATATAAATAGCACAATGGGTGTATGTCTAAGGTGTGCTGCTTGATTCAGTGTCCTACACTGTAACTTTTTGTGTAGTTTGAGTGGAAAGAGACTTTCTTTGGTTTCACTAGTAGTGTGCAAGCGAAGCGTTCTTTCATGAGCTCAGAAATAGTGATTTGAGTAGGCTAATTCCTTTAACTGCCATACATTCTAAAATGGTTATATTATTTTGGTTGTCAAATCTAATTTAAATAAGGATCATGTTAAGTAAATGACAACAAAAATAGACTCAAACCGCAGCTATAAACGGTTTGCATTATGTAAAATCATTCTGATTTATTGAATGGAAAGTGTTTGTGTGCCGATTCTTGCATGTCACTTTAGTGTGCGTTGTGAAACAGGCCTTTATCATTGCAGACGTGCATTGTGGGTAGCTGAAAGGTCAAGCAGCATTCTGACTCAACATGCTACTAACTACATTTCTCAATCTAGTTTGTAACGTTTTTGATTTGCTGACATGCAGTTTTGATGAATTGATTTGGGTCTGTATATAGACGATTTTAAAAATCGCTTTTATTTATGTTTTTGTTATAAATACACAAAATACATTTGTCATGAATGCAGTACAATATAAATACAGCATTTTCACTATTTAAACAGATAGTACTGAAATCTTGATGGGAAAAAGAAAAAGAATTGCATTTCTTATATACCCATTACCATTTACCATTTATAAGATTTTAAATGTTTTGCAATGTAGACATAGCACATGGGAACCAGAGGAGAATATCTTGGATGATCGACTCATATCAGCCTTTGAGCAAAAGTAAGTGTCACTCTTAAACTCTTAACACTTTATTTCTATATAAAGTTAGAAAAAATGTAGAGAACAAAGATATTTATTCCTTATTAAGATTTTATATATGCCTAACAGTTAATGTTTTCAGTGTAAAAGATTGTCCTCGCTTGGTTTAGTTTTGTAGCTTTTTGTAACTAGCCTCTCTGATGGATTTTTAAACAAAGATGACTTGCGTTATGCTTCAAAGCCTTCCATTTTGATTGTAATGGTTTGGGATTGACGCTAAAGTTATGTCATATTTTCCTTGGCTTAAATGGTCTGTCCTACAATTCATAGGGAGCGGGAGCAGGAGCTCTACGGCCCAAAGAAACGTGGACCTAAACCAAAAAACTTTGTACTAAAGGTTGGCGTTTTCCTAAAACATTCTTTAAAAATGTATCAATTTTCAAAAGCTTAAATGTTGAGTGTTTTAAAATACATAAATAGTATGATGCTTTAGTACCTCCCAGTCACATTTGCTCTCTGCCTATCTAGGCACGGGCACAGGCGGGTGATAGACCTAGGAGCTCAAATACCCAACGCACTCCACCTCGCGCCACTGCGAAGCCTGCCGCCTCTTCCTCTTCTGCAAGTGCAGCTCCTCCTCCTCAGCCTTCATCGTCCTCTTCCTACAACACTGCTCCAACCCCCAGAGTGCACTCTCTTGCCGCTGCTCATAAATTGAAGAAAGACATCCATCGTTGCCATAGGATGTCTCGGCGACCTTTGCCTCGACCCGACCCCTTAGGTGACCCCACGGGATCCACGTCCTCATCCCGTCCACCCATCTCTCCATTCTCTGAAACTGTCCGAATCCTCAACCGCAGGGTCAAACCGCGGGAGGTCAAGCGAGGACGCATAATCTTGAACCTGAAGGTCATTGACAAATCCGAAAACGGTGGAGTAGCAAGTAGAAGGACGCCACAGTCATTTGGGGGGCGGGCGAAAATCCCATCCCGGAATCGCATCATTGGGAAAAAGCATGGGGACATGCCTTACAGGCCATTCCAGCATCCTATGAAGATGCTAGGCTTCCCGATGTACGGCCAACCATTTGGGCTTAACCCCTGTGGGTCAATGTCCTCCGTTGCCAACCAAGGATCCAGCACCGGAGTCAATCAGAGAGGTGGAGGCTGCTGTGATGGCCATTCCTCTGCAAATGCACAGAAGTTTCAATATCAGCCTCCACCTTCTCCATCCAGCTCCAGTGGGTCCAACAGTAGCTCCCCTTCAACTCAGAAACAAGCGATTCAACCCGAAGCTCCAACTAAACTTGACTCCGCAGCCTCATCACGAGATGCCTCCCAACCTCACTCAAAGTCCAGCTCTGCGCCATTCCTCCCTTCCTCACCATCCTATTCGTCCTCCCCGTCATCCTCTCTAGAAGACGAAGACCAGGGCTCTCCGAATCACGCCACTTCACGGAGCGGAAAACGGAAACTTCGACATCGAACCCAGGTGGGTCGAGCTTCGGTCTGCCAGGTTAGTGACCGCACTACTGCCCCACTTCCTGAGGAAAACAGGGTGCCAAAAGAGGGGGATCCCAATTGGCACCCTGAAATGGCACCCAGCTGTGCCAATGTAGTCCTGACTGACGTCACTACAAACAATTCAACAGTCACCATCAAGGAATTCTGCCATTCAGGAGCTGGTTCTAAACCCTCCTCTCCTTGCTAAGCTGACAAACTACCCTATCCCACCACAGATGCCTCTTGAAAGTTCCCCCTAAACGTCACCAATAAAAAATATCTGCCCACAAAACCCTAACAGAACTTTCCATAATGATATAATGCAAATAGTTTCCTGATATTAAATTAAAATGTATTTTTTGGATGAAATTAAGATCTATTGAAGTAATATTTAAAGGCGGGGTGCTTTCCTTGACCTGTACTTTTAAAACAACATGTTATGATGGTTTTGTAGTACTTCATGCTTTTCTTCCCCCTCTTTTTTTCCCCAGTGATCCTGTCTTTCCACAGCCTTTTTTCCCAAGTAATTGCACCTCGATTCCTATATCTCCACACCTAAAGCTCAGAATCCACCCCAAGAAATGTAGATCTCAACAGATTTCTTGAACTGGAGATGTTGCACCAAGACATTTGTAATCTTTTGAGGTCCATTTTCTTTGGGATACCGAACACAGGATGCATTGGAAGTTCAGCCAGTGTGGGTAAAGATCCGAACACGCACTTGATAGATAACACTTGCTCTTATTTAGGCATCCAAACCATGCATTGATCTCGTCAACCTTCTCCCGTACTAGTGAAGAACCTTGCTGATGAAGAACCCAAGTCATTGTGAAGCTTGCTGTATCACACGGCATAGACATGACTCTATTTATATGAACCAAGCTGCAAAATTCTGAGGACAGTTAAGTTATTTACGTCTGCTTGAACTCCACTCTGATCCAGTTGTCTGCCGAGACTCTAAACTGACTCAAGTGTGAATGCTGAGGACTGCATCTGTAGTGTGGTACTGTATGTTAAACCTTCCACATACTCAACCTACCCACTTGGAGAAGTACCTTCTCATATTTGCCTTCTGACTACAAATACAATAGTTTGTGTTTCACGTTATAGTTACTGTATTTTTGGGGGCCGGTAACCAGAGATAGTTTCTATCAGAACTTATTTGAAGGAGTTTGAATATCATTTAGAGACTTTTACACTAAGTGGGTGTCAAAAATACCAAATATAACAGATTGCCTTGGTTGATGAAACCCTCTTTTGCACTCTCAAATGATAGAGTCCAGGACCACGTGCATTGTGTGTTATACTGGTGATTTCATGTTGTTGGCCCACTGACAATACAGACCTGGGATAAAGTTAGCTTGTTTAGTTAGTAGATGCTAGGGATATGTCAGTACTTATATTTTGGAATTGGTCAAATACTGGGTACTCAGAAAGGTGCTCCAATACAACTATCTATCTGTGGAAACATTCTGTGCATCCCTAGCAGATAAACCACTTGTCACTGGTCAGTTGTAGTTAAACGGACATTCGTTGTAATTAAATATGTTAACCAGAATGTTCCATACTATGAAAGTGGATGGAGACTGGGGCTGTAAGGCCCTGTTTACACTAGTGCGTTTTAGTTTTAAACGGTTACACCTATCGTTTACACCAGGGGTGCCCAACCCTGCTCCTGGCGATCAACTGTCCTGCAAAATTCAGCTCCAACTATAATCTGACACACATGCCTTTAATTTTCAAGCGATCCTAAAAAACGTTAGGAGTTGGAGCTAAACTTTGCAGGACAGTCGATCGGCAGGAGCAGGGTTGGGTTTACACTATTACAGAGATTTGAGGTCGAAAACTGAGATTTATTTTTTTTTTTTTGAAACGCTGCAGACCCAGTTTTAGTTTGAAAACACCGGGGGTTGCGTTTCACTGGCATGGCTACCCACATTCTCTCTGCGTATCCTTGATGACCATATAAATAATAACATCATGCTTTGTTGTTGTATCTATAGATACGCGTTGGTAGATTCCCCATTAGATTGTTCCAAGCATGCATACGTGTCTGTGATTTAAATAATAGGGAATCTACATATACTTATCTATGGTTGAAGATGCGTTTTAGGTTGTGTGGTGTAAACGGAGATCGTTTCTGAAACACAGCGGAAACGCCAGTGTAAACGAGGATAGTTTTCATTCCAAGTTTTAAAAATTAAAACACACTAGTGTAAACAGGGCCTAAAGTCAAATAACTTGTGTGCTGTATTGTTGTATAAAGCCATTCTAATGCTAACTGTGAGGAATGGGCTCAAAAAAGTTGGCTTGACAGACTTCATGACTCCATCATTAACTTTCATTGTAGGGAAAGGAGCAGCTTGAACATTCTGACGAATAACTCTATTTATGCTTTACTGAAGATATGTTTCAGAATGCATGAAGGTGAGTACATGACGACTTTTTTGCATGAACGTAATTAATATTTTATTGAAAGCTAAACGGTTTAGTTGGTGTTTGGCGTAATTTTATTATTTTAGAATTTATTAAAAATACGTTGTGGTACACTTTTTGCTTATTTTTTGGGGGGGGCAGTCAAGCAAGCAATATTATAACCTTTCACATCAAGCCACAGACAAACGCATAGTTTATGGCAGCTAACCTGGTTGTACTGAAGGATAATGAAATGTCAGACTCCACCGGAGGACAAAAGCAAACCTCTAATTATATATAAAATTATAATATTTAATTATAGAACACAATTAAGTTCCACTTGTAGTCATATAGTCGTCTTCTAATGGAGCATTATTACTGTGCCTTTAGGAAAAAATGAAAACATTTATTTACAAATATTGACAATTTTTAATTATTTTCATATTTTTAGTATGTATGTGTATATTATAACTTTTTCTTTCAAACATTAATGTGAACATATATCTACCCTCACACTTATTTTCTTTTTCAAAGCTTTTTTGTTTATCATAGTCATACGTTTATCCCAGGTCTGAAATAATTCATGTTCTGAACATATCCCTGGTGCTGCCCCACGTAGGGCGCCATATGTGGTGCATCTGTACAATAATATCTAATATTGAAGCATGTGTTGCCTTTAGCTGCTCCATTCAATCTCACAATGTTGTTACCTTTACCTACAGTACCAATTGTTCCACATACAAACAGTCAAGTCCTTGTTTACCTTTATATCCTCAATGTTAGAAAAAATAGATAGTCACTATGGTGTGAAACAATGCAAGATAGTTTCTCCTAAAGAGGTAGCTTAGCACTATGATAATACTGTATGTGGCCTACATTTCATGCAGTAGGGCTTGTGTAGGATGTAGCCACCAGGGGCCATCACTGCACAGACAAGAAGAGATTATGTTTATAAGGTAAGGACGAAGGTATACTGGAGGTTACATCCTCAAAATTCAGTGTCTGGTGTGTTTTTGTTCATTTTGTGAATTACTTTTACAGTGCCGTAGAAATGAATACATGCTGCCTTTATTTTATAGCCATTGTTGTTTAATTTTACTAGTCTAAAACAGAACAAAGTGTGATTTATACAAGTCATTTCTTTAGTAACGTGTAAGGTTAATGCCATTGATGAAACTGATTATGATAATGAATTTGTTGTTATGACATTGTAATGTAATGGATGCATGATTTGAGAACCCTAATTATACAGGTCATTTAAATGTCATGTGTTTGTTGCTTTTTGTGTTTCTTGAAAGAGACTTTTAATAAAATCACTTTAAAGACATTGCAACCCATTTTATTATACTGCTAAAATTACTAAGTGCACTTTTCATTGTGTGAAACCGTACAGCACGAACATTATTCTTAAAATCTCCTTTTGTGTTTTTCCAGAAGAAAGTAAGTCGCACAAGAAGGTAAAAAAAAGTGCACTGTAGCTTTAACTCCCAACAACTAGAGGGCGCTGAACTTTCTTGCAAGCAAATTGTCATTTGCTTCAAAACTTAACAGTAGTCGATCGATGATGATATTTACTTAACTGCGAGCAGGTTTTAAACACTACACTAGCTCTCAGGCAAGGACTCGTCTTTATAACTAGCTGCAGCAATGTCATATTCATTATGGCTCTCAATGGCAGCACCAATTTCGTTTTGAATAACCACACGGCCTCTGAAATGAATTGTCATTTTAGAGAGGCATGAAAAACTATATTTTTGCGCCTCCTGCAGGTAGTTTGCTGGGAGTATTGATATTTGCTCTTATTACACATCATATTTAAGGTTAGATTTTTGTATGTAAACATGAGCACAGCTGTAGAAAAAAAAATGGATCGATTGCCTGATAGAATCCCACCCTGCTGAAAAAAAGACATACTGTAGTTTTCATTGGTTATAATCAGAATAGTATTGGTTATAAACTTGTTTTTATAGTAGTACTTGGTCGCCGTCTGGTGGCTTGTAAACCACTAATAAATCATAATGTTCCAAAACACACAGCAAGAAACAAGTTTTTTAATGGTTTTAACGTTGTTTTTTTGTTGTTGTTGTTGTTTTTTTTCTCAACAGGGCCAAGAATAAATAGATATGTAGACATAAAGAAAGACAGGCAGACATAGCCTAGATAGATAGATAAATATAGATAATCAGCAGATTCACTGAAGAAAAGAGCAAGAAATAAAACTACAGCCAGCCTTAGATGAAATAAACTGAAATAAAACAGCAGAGGGTGATTAAATAATTCCATTCCATTAAACAGCTTCACCAGCTTCAAACATTACAGTCTGACTTTATTTCTGTCATATCTACAAAAAATCTTTTAGAATTAATAGACATTTAGATGCTTTAGTTTAACCTCACCATTATTGTGATCAGTGTTTGCTTTAGTTGGTCTCTTCACCCTTGACTTTTTGAAGTTTTTTTTTTTTTGGTTTCTGGTTGCTACAACAGTGATTGTGAAACATGTTTGTTATGGCAAGAAAAGCCAGTATAAATGTGATGGTAACATTTATGAAATCATTACAAAGCTGCCTGCTTGTCCAGTCTCTCTCAGGGGGGTAAACTTTACTGGATATTTTGATGTAATTTATGTGTTATGATACTGCCAAATAACATGCAATATATAATTAAATCAAGGTGTAAAACAAGCACAAACCTTACAGCTGTACTGCAAGTTCTGGACACACACAGACTTCAAGAATCAGTGTAAGAATCTCAACTTTGGTGAGCCAATAGCGTCATACTCCAATGCATGCTGGTTATCAAAACCATACAAACCCCACTCATGACTCCCAGCATGCATTGCAACATGACTAAATTATGCAATTGTCCAATTATTTTCTCTATGCTTTTATTTTTGCTTTAGTTTTTTGTGTAAGGCAAGGCAAGGAAACTCAAGTTTATTTATATAGCACATTTCATAAACAGAGGTAATTCAAGGTACTTTACATAAAAATGATTAAAACAAAGAAAGAAAAAAAAACTGATTGATTAAGATGATTTAAAAATTGATCTAAAATAGGTTTAAGACAGTTAAAAACAGAAAGCAGTCAGTTCGGACGAAGCACAGTGCTCATTCAGTGAATGCACAGCTAAACATGAGTTTTAAGTCTAGATTTAAATGTAGCTACTGTTTTAGCACATCTGATCACTTCTGGAAGCTGGTTCCATCTGCGGGCAGCATAATAGCTAAAAGCGGATTCCCCTTGTTTTGTGTGAACCCTTGGTATTTCTAACTGATTCGATCCTAATGATCTGAGTGCTCTGTTAGGTTTATATTCACTGAGCATATCTGCAATGTATTTTGGTCCTAGGCCATTGAGTGATTTATAAACAAGTAAAAGTACTTTAAAATCAATTCTATGTATCACTGGAAGCCAGTGTAAGGACCTGAGGACTGGTGTGATATGCTCAGATTTTCTGGCAGCAGCGTTCTGGACGAGTTAAATAACCATGCTGCCAGTACATTACTGTTACTTAACAGCACATTTTTTTACAGTGTACAATTTATTGCTGTCAAATTACAGTTAATGCTGTTTTTTTTCTTTATCTTACATCTTTAACCCTTTAAACCCCACAGCTAAACCCTCATGAACACTCATAATGTGTGCACACAACAGAGTGTTAAACACGGAATCCGTGTTAATTATGGAATTCTGTGATGAATTAAGTGATGATTGAGCATTAGTGATGAACAGCTGCTGTTAACAAACAGAATAACTGAATGAAAAAGCATCACAAGAAATAAAACTCCAGATACAAAATAAATCTTAAACAGCTCCTACATCAGCATCAGCAGCTTCACACATTACTAACCACACTGATGTTATTTCTGTCAGAAATGAACAGATATAGAGAGAGTATTGTTGATATTCTTCTTGTTTTTGGATATTACCATGATGAAGATCAGTGTTAGCTTTAGTTGGGCTATTGACATTCATTCATTAAATATGATATTTACTATACTTTTTTTCTCCTTGTTGTCTCTCTCTTTTTTTTTATTTAACTAATGTTAAATATTTTTACAAATTTTAAATAATTAATATTCTAATACACATGACTGTTGTCTGATGGAATAAAATCCGTTGTCAAATGCTTGAAACACACACTTCAAGAATTAGTGTATGAATCTCAGCAAAAGCACAAAACCTGCTACTAAAACTCTACACGAAAAACTAAACCAAAAAAGCACAAGAATCTGAGAAAATAAGTGGACAGTTCAGTTACACAATTTAGTCATGTTGCAATGCATGCTGGGAGTCATGAGTGGGGTTTGTACTGTTCTGGTACCCAGCATGCATTGGAACATGAAGCTTTTGACTCACCATTGTTCAGATTCATATGCTGATTCTTGAAGTCTGTGTGTGTCCAAATCACGCCACAGTACTAAAGATTTTGTGTGTGCCTTACAATAATCTAAAACGCTTGTCCATACAGTATCAACAATCAGGCTGCTTTTTATAATCACTACAGTACGTCAACATTTACATAACGGTTTTCCTGGCTTCTCTTGCCATATGAAGCGTGTTTCATAAACAGTTATAGCAGCCAAGTAACAAACAAACAAAAATTTATTGTTACAAAGTAAAGGGTAAAAACATTTTTGTAGATATGACAGAAATAAAGTCAGACTGTAATGTTTGAAGCTGGTGAAGCTGTTTGTGGAATTATTTAATCACCCTCTGCTGTTTTATTTCCATTTATTTAATCTAAGGCTGGCTGTAGTTTTATTTCTTGCTCTTTTCTTCAGTGAATCTGCTCATTAGCTGTTCATCATTGTCTGAATTCACTCATTAGCAGCATTTTACTGTCAGAATATGGCTGGTTTTTTTTACAGCAGTATTTTTTACAGTGTAGTACTTGGTTGCCTTCTGATGGCTTGTAAACAACTAAATCCTAGAATAGCTTATGTCCCAAAACACAATGTAGGAAACCATTTTAATGGTTAAAAGTTCCATTTCCATTTTCCATTTGAAAATTTTAGTTTTCTAAAGACTTTAGTATTTTATGCTGTTCCAGTAGGGTCAAGGACAGATGGACGACAGACAGACTGACAGACAGACAGAGGGATAGATAGACAGACAGACAGACAGACAGATAGATAGACAGACAGACAGACAGATAGAAAGACAGACAGACAGACAGACAGACAGGTAGGTAGGTAGGTAGGTAGGTAGGTAGGACTGGCCATCGGGAGCACCGGGACATTTCCCGGTGGCCTGACGGTCGTTCTGGCCTGCCGGCTACCGCTGTGCAGACGATCAGCCTGGCATGTGATAGGCTGGTGTGCAACTACGAATTAATTGACGGATCTCTCAATCTATGAATCAGGCAATGGCGGAGGGAAAATTACACTCCCACATGACCCAACATCAGCAACGCACTGCCTAATATCTGGCTATATCCAGAGACAGGGTATATCTGACTAAATCGTTCAAAAATGGAGCGTAAACGC
>JAUCMS010000049.1:9834893-9846549 GCA_032357445.1 Enteromius radiatus | reverse complement strand
GGTGACTGCAGCAGCAGAGGTGGCCTGGGAGTGGAGTCAAATTTCCGGCCTGAATTATTGTCCCAGTCCGCCACTGATAGATAGATGGATAGATAGATAGATAGATAGATGGATGGATGGATGGACAGTGCTTTGACAGAAACAGAGGGATGACGAATGGTTGACGAGTGTTGGAGGCGGGCTCTGCTGAGGAGGATGTAGCTGTGGTCATGGCTCCCAGACCGCGAGTCCCAGTGCAATAGTAACTAGAAGAAAGGCATCGTCTCTGTTTGTAACAGAGAAGTGCATTATTAGGATACGTATATTTACAATTTTTGTTTAAACCCGTAGATTTTTATCTTATATGCGATCGAGCGGGCTATGGATGTGCAGGTTGCCAACCATTGCAGCACCAAGTCTGCAGCGAAAGCGAGCATCGCGCAGAATGCAGCTGAACGCGGGATCGAGAACACACCAAAGAAGAAATCCCGGTCAAGGAGAGGCCGGAGAGGCAAGCGACGGAGGGGCAAGAAGGCCAACGAACCTCCGCCGTTTCTACCCCCGGAGGTAACGTTAAAGATAGATAGTGGTGGATGCTAACCATTAGCCAGCGGTGATTATTTCCACTATACTGTAGCCTACATAACATAAGAACAGCAGCCGTATTTTGTGTGGAGCCGTGTCCCTGTTCTGCATATGATATCTTAATATCGTTAATTAGAATGTAACACATCAACAATTTGTTACAAAGCTGCTGGCGAAATATTTATTTTAGTTACTCAAGATTGGTCCAAATAATGCACAGTTATCGTTACTTACTGTAATTATCATAACAAATTATTACTACTTAACAATGTAAACAATATCTTTCCTCATTTTGTTTTCTCTTTGATGACAGTGTTGAATACTAATTTACTGCAGTACTGTATTAATAATAATATTATAAAACCAATACCATTTTATTTACAGAGAATGCCAAGACCAAAATGCTCCTTTCTTCTTCTTTTTCTTCTTCTTTTTTAAAGGAGAATATATATATATATATATATAATACCCACTATTTACAGTGGGGCAAAAAAGTATTTAGTCATCCACAAATTGTGCAAGTTCCCTCAACTAAAAAGATGAGAGAGGCCTGTAATTTTCATTATAGGTATAACTATGAGAGACAAAACAATAAAAAAAAAATCCAGAAAATCACATTGTAGGATTTTTATTGAATTAACTGGTAAATTCCTCTGTAAAATAAGTATTTGGTCACCTACAAACAAGCAAGATTTCCGGCTCTCACAGACCTGCAACTTCTTCTTTAAGAGGCTCTTCTGTCCTCCACTCGTTACCTGTATTAATGACATCTGTTGGAACTTGTTATCAGTATAAAAGACACCTGTCCACAACCTCAAACAGCCACACTCCAAACTCCACTATGGCCAAGACCAAAGAGCTGTCAAAGGACACCAGAAACAAAATTATAGACCTGCACCAGGCTGAGAAGACCTGCAATGGGGTCAAAATGATTACAAGATAAGAACTGTGAGCAAAAATCCTAGAACCACACCTAGTGAATGACCTGCAGAGAGCTGGGAAGAGGATTGGGAGAATGTCATATGGTCAGATGAAACGAAATTGGACTTTTTGGTAAAAACTCAACTTGTCGTGTTTGGAGGAGAAAGAATGCTGAGTTGCATCCAAAGAACACCATACCTGCTGTGAAGCATGGGGGCGGAAACAGGACGACTGATCCGTGTAAACGAAAAAATGAATGGGAACCTCCATTCCATCAGCAAACACACTGCCCGGGCAATGCAGGAGTGGCTTCGTAAGAAGCATGTCAAGGTCCTGGAGTGGCCTAGCCAGTCTCCAGATCTGTGAAGACTTTCAGAAAACGTTTGACCTCTGTTATATACTCTTTGTTGGCAATAACAAAGTATTGAGATGAACTTTTGTTATTGACCAAATACTTATTTTCCACCATAATTTGCAAATGCATTTTTTGTGATTTTTCTGGATTTTTTTCTACTCTCATAGTTGAGGTATACCTATGATGAAAATTACAGGCCTCTCTCATCTTTTTAAGTGGGAGAACTTGCACAATTGGTGGCTGACTAAATACTTTTTTTGCCCTTACTGTATGTTAATTTTATGGTAAAATAAAATAAATAAATTTAATACAAGAAATAGAAATGTATTAATAAACATAATGCCAAATAAATACTATTTTATGTCTTAACCTGTTATTAATTTTCTAGTTCTTTTCAATGTAGTATTTTGTCTAGTAAAAGTGTTTTTGTCAGATTCATTATTAATGGATTTATTTTAAGATTTGTATCTAATTGATTGCTATTTGGCCATGTATTTGTTTTTTTAGGCTGAAGAGGGAAACATTGAATACAAGGTATGCAAGCACATGTTGAAATTGAAGTTCAGCATTTTTTATCGAAATGTTTGTATTTAATGGCATGTTCACGCTGTCTTCTCTCAGCTGAAGCTGGTGAATCCTACGCAGTATCGGTTCGAACACTTGGCCACGCAGCTGAAATGGCGGCTGCAGGAGGGCCGTGGGGAGGCCGTGTATCAGATCGGGGTGGAGGATAACGGTCTGCTAGTTGGACTCACAGAAGAAGATATGAAAGCCTCGCTTAAGACTCTTCGCAGAATGGCTGAGAAGTATGTATTCAATTTATGGTCCAGTTAGTTTGTTCTTTGATGTCGGTGCATAATGAGAGGCTTACAGGCGTGTTGTGTTGTCTTGGTAAGACTCTGTGACTCTGCGCAGGGTTGGAGCTGATATCACGCTCCTGAGAGAAAGGGAGGTGGACTGCGATAGAGCGCGACGGAAAATCGCTGAAGTTCTTGTGCGAAAAGTTCCAGATGACCAGCAGGTGAGATTGTGAGACTTCAGTCACTTTCCGTTTAGCTTCTAGTGTGAAGCACTTTCCGTTTAGCTTCTAGTCTAGTTGTTGTGGTATTAGTTTTTGTCATTTTGTTACAGGTATTTGTTTAATTATTTGTTTATTTGTTAAAAAGGTGTACATACTTGAGAACAACTATTAGTGTAATAAATTATTATTATTATTATTAATATTATTATTTATTTTTTTTTATATATATTGCCTAAAATAAAAATAAATAAAAAAATCAATTTGCTTGCTTTTATGATGAACATGAACTTTTCACATTTCAGTTTTTAAATCCTTTTTATTTTATTATTTACTTTAATGAAAAATGTAATAACAGAATAAAATAAAAAAAAATGTAAAATAGAAAATTAATTTAAAATGATACGAAAGCTTGCCTACTGAACATTTCAGAATAACATATTTTGGAAAAATTCTCTTATATTCTTAAAAAAAACTTGATTTTTGGAAATAAATGATCTTTTATTATTACTTTTTAAAAAATAAAATATTACATTATTATTAAAATATAAAATATTTGTAAAAATAATAATAATATTTGCATTACTATTAATAGCAACTTTTTTTCCACCAGTTCAAAAATTGTAGGTATAAATAACTTACAGGAAGCTGTTTAGTTGGCATGTTGAGAAGAAATTAATAAACCATAGTATACTCTCATGACTGTGCATGTCAGTAAATTATTTTTATTATTTATATAATTTTGTCCTTTATTAAGCTAAATACAGTATTTGTTACTGATGGTTGGTATACAACCATTTGTGGAGTAAAACAATTGCAACTTTTCAAAATTGATTTTCTTTTCATCATCACAGCCAAAATTATACAACTAAACTAAACAATAACGTGTTATGAACTGTCACTGTGATTTCTGTGTGTGTAGTTCCTGGATCTTCGTGTGGCTGTTCTGGGTAACGTTGACTCAGGGAAGTCAACTCTGCTAGGGGTGCTGACTCAGGGCGAGCTGGATAATGGAAGGGGCCGGGCCAGGCTCAACCTCTTCAGACACCTGCATGAGATTCAAACCGGACGGACATCCAGCATCAGTTTTGAGATTCTAGGCTTTAACAGCAAAGGAGAGGTGAGACAAATAGTCATGACCAACAACCTCCTGCTTGCTAGCATGTAAGCATGTTGCTTTGAGAAGTAATGGTCTTTTTCATTGGTTTAGGTTGTAAACTACAGTGACTCCCGTACAGCAGAGGAGATCTGTGAGAGCTCTTCTAAGATGATCACATTCATTGACCTGGCTGGTCATTACAAGTACTTGAAGACCACTATATTTGGCCTGACAAGCTACTGCCCAGACTTTGCCATGCTGGTGGTGGGAGCCAATACTGGCATTGGTTTGTATTTATACATTTTATATATATATATAATTGTTGTAAAAATGTGTTTCTATATTATTTGTTAAATCAAATGTATAAAAATGCATGATAATATAAATAATTAATCAAAACCACCCAGATCGCCCAACCCTACGTTGTGTCATGACATATTATATGTTATTCCCACATTGTAAAATTCTCCCAGCTGGCACAACTAGAGAGCATCTGGGTCTGGCAATGGCACTGAAGGTGCCCATATTCATTGTGGTGAGTAAGGTGGACCTCTGCGGTAAAAGCACGGTGGAGAAAACGGTCCGTCAGTTGGAGAGAGTGCTCAAACAGCCCGGCTGCAACAAGGTCCCAATGGTGGTGTCCAACCCTGATGATGCCGTCACGGGTGCACAGCAGTTTGCACAATCCTCCAGGTACATTTGTTTATGAAAACAGATGGGGTAATTTTACATTTTACTGCATTTTTCCCACCTGAAGTCAGTGTTTCTTGCAACATAAACAATCACAGTTGATTTTTCTCTGTCCACTTTCCACCTTCTTTTTGAGCCTTATAAGTAAAACAGCCTATTTTTTTACTGTAACTTTAAGATTTAAATATGTAACTTGCCCTAAAAATACCATACAAAGTAGCTTACCGCTGAGAGCTGTTCAACACTGGTATGCATGTGTGTAATATGTAGCTTTCCCCACAGTGTGACACCCATCTTCACACTATCCAGTGTTTCTGGGGAGAATCTGGACCTTCTGAAGGTCTTTTTCAACATTCTTCCTCCTCTGAGCAACAGTAAGGAGCAAGAGGAGCTTATGCAGCAGCTCACGGAGTTCCAGGTACATACACATTCTTACCAACGTACATATCTTGTCTTATTTAAGATATTCCAAGATATCTGATGTCAAATTGATGTGCTCTTGAAGGTGGATGAGATTTACAGTGTTCCTGATGTAGGAACAGTAGTTGGCGGAACACTGTACAGGTCAGTTCACATCTGTCTGTTCATCTGTCTAATAACTGCCTATTGTTCACCTAGCAATGCAGTAGCAACCATACTTTTTTCTCGCAGAAAATATATAAATATAAAACCATGGAACACCTTCACTATAATATCAATTTCAGATTTCAATTTGATATTGACATATCAATACCCTAGCAACCACTCAGAGCACCTTAGTAAACCCTTAGCCACCTAGCAACATCTTAGCACAAACCTAGATCATTCTAGCAGTAAAGTATCATACTTGCAACTACTCAGACTACTTTAACTTTGTAAACCTTCTTAGCAAACCCCATAGCAATACACTCTCAAATGCTCAGAACACCCGAGCAATGCCCTAGCAATACCTTAGAAACCACCCACTCTTGTGTCCCCGAAATGCTCAGAACACCTGAGCAAAACACCCATTCAGCGCCATAGAAGCTGTCTCTCAAATATTCAAAACACCTAAGCAATGCCCTAGCAACACCATAGAACCCACCCACTGGTTCAACTGCCTCTCAAATGCTCAGAACACCTAGGTAACACCCTAGCCTAGCAATGCCTTAGAAACCACCTACTGTCTCTCAAATGCTCAAAACAGCCAGGCAACACCTTTAGAAACCATCCACTCTACTAACTGTCTCTCCAACACTTGTAAGACAGAGGCAACACACTAGCAATGCCTTAGAAACCACCCACTCTTTCAGTTGCCTCTCAAATGCTAATAACACCTGGGCAATGCTCTAGCAACTCCTTAGAAACCACCCACTCTTCTGTCTCTCCAAGCTCGTAACACCTTGGAAACACCTTAGCAATGCCTTAGAAACCACCCACTCTTTCAACTGTCTCTCAAATGCTCAAAACAGCCAGGCAACACCCTGGCAACCCCTTAGAAACCACCCACTCTTCTAACTGTCTCTCCAACTCTTGTAAGACAGAGGCAACACACTAGCAATGCCTTAGAAACCACCCACTCTTTCAGTTGCCTCTCAAATGCTAAAAACACCTGGGCAATGCCCTAGCAACTCCTTAGAAACCACCCACTCTTCTAACTGTCTCTCCAAACTCGTAACACCTTGGAAACACCTTAGCAATGCCTTAGAAACCACCCACTCTTTCAACTGTCTCTCAAATGCTCAAAACAGCCAAGTAACGCCCTGGCAACTCCTTAGAAACCACCCACCCTTCTAACTGTCTCTCCAAGCTTGTAACACCGTAGGAAACACCTTAGCAATGCCTTAGAAACCACCCGCTCTTCTAACTGTCTCTCCAAGCTTGTAACACCTTAGGAAACACCTTATCAATGCCTTAGAAACCACCCACTCTTCCAACTGTCTCTCAAACATTCAAAACACCTAGGCAATGCCCTAGCAACATTTTAGAATCCTCTCACTCTTTCAACTGTCTTACAATGTTCTCACAACCACTTGACATCTAGTGACTGCTTTTAAATGCTCTTGCAACCACTCAGTTCTTTAGCATTGTAAAATCATTTCAATGCCTTTTGTAATCTTCATGTGGAAGTCTTGTGCCATCTTGTGGAATCCCTGATCTCCCATTTTCCAGTTATAAAAAGACCTGGAAAAAAAAAACTAATGATGGTTAATGTGACCAAAATAACCTTCACACTTCAGTTTGTTTTGACAAACTTTCTTTTTCTAGTTCATAATTGACTTTGTGTTTCACACAGTGGTGTATGTCGTGAAGGAGACCGGCTGGTTGTGGGTCCCACTGATGATGGGCGGTTCCTGAGGTTGAAGGTGTGCAGTATCCACAGGAATCGCTCTGGCTGCCGCGTGCTGAGAGCTGGACAGGCCGCCACACTTGCACTTGGGAACTTTGATCGCTCGTTACTACGAAAGGTCTGATCTCAAAATGAGAGCAAGAGGAGAAAAGACAAAATTAACTCTTTATGTAGCTACATCTTTATGATGTCTTTGATCTTGAGTGTTTGTGTGTTTAGGGCATGGTCATGGTGAGTCCCAAAATGAACCCTACAATTTGCTGGCAGTTTGAGGCCGCAATAGTCCTCCTGTTCCACGCCAAGACTTTCCGCCGTGGTTTCCAGGTCACCGTGCATGTGGGGAATGTGAGGCAGACTGCCACGGTGGAGTGTCTCCTTGGAAAGGTGTGGATTTTTTTAAACTTCCTGACATTATAAGAATCAAGTCTTTACAAACCAACTTGACTTACTTTCTTCTATAGAACACTATAGAAGTGTTATTAATAATCTGTTATTAATTACCCTCATGTCATTCCATCCCCGTAAGACCTTTGTTCATCTTCAGAAACAAATTAAGATATATTTTTTTATAAAATCCAAGAGTTTTCAGAGCCTCCATATACAGCAACAGAACCACGATCAAGACCAAGAAAGGTAGTCAGAACATTGTTAAAATAGTCATAACATCAGTGGTTAAACCTTAATTTTACAAAGCTACGATAATACTTTTTTGTGCGAAAAGAAAACAAAAATGACTTTTTTCAATGTCATGTTAGACGCAATGGAAAGATATGTCTTGTACGCGTATTTACGCTTTGATTTGTATCTTTCAATTGCGTCTAACAGAACTGCATGAATGGATAGCGTCCGCCGGAAGATCTCCAAAATGGTGCTACGGTGACTTCACGGGGCTGAGGATGTTCTGAGGATGAACAAAGCTTTTACGGGTTTGGAAAGACATGGGGGTAAACGATTTATGACAAAATTAAAATGATTTCAGTATGTTTGAAATATCACAGTTCTGCCATATATTAACATATATTAAAATAACAGGAGCATTTCAAAGTGGCTTATTGGAACACTAGTGTGCAGACTTTTTTCCTACCACATCATGCCAGTATTGTTATATAACATTGTCAGCATTATTGCAACTTTTTGCGTTTTTGCCATAACAATGGCCTATATTTTCGTCAGTTATTTTAGCTATGGATCGCTGTATTTCTGCTGATTTGAAATAGGATACAGATGAAATAGCATGTAAATTGCACGCATTATTGAGAATGATTGCATGTGAATAAGTGTTGTAGGCTACCGCCGGTTTAAATCATGTGCTTTCACCTGAAAATATTCAGTAGGATAAACAAGGACAAACAAATATAACTTTTCTCACAATATCATAGCCTTCACATTCTTTCTGATTTGAGTGTTCATTCTCTATCAAGCGAGCTAAATAGGTTTACATGTGAATTCTTGCTACAGTAAATATATGCAGTTATATTATGGGTCTTTGGCATGAATGGTGATGGAGCGGTGGTGGAGTGATCTTGGAGCAAAAAAAAAATCATCTCCTTGCTCCTGTTTTTTTGGTGAGCTAACCCAAGTGGATTTTTAACAAAATGTTCCATGAAAGGTTCTTTGGAAAGCAAAAGTAATTCTCTTTTGTCACCTTTATTTTGCAAAGTGTATCATCAGAGAACAATGTGTGTGTTTGTCCTCTAGGAGGAGCTGCGGACAGGCGAGAGAGCCGTAGTGTGTTTCAGATTCTTAAAGCACCCCGAGTACTTGCGTGTGGGAGCCAAGCTTCTCTTCAGAGAGGGGGTGACCAAAGGCATCGGACACGTGACGCACCTTCTACCCTCCACTACCCAGAACCACGTGCCTGATCAGAACCGCAACCAGAACAGTCACAGTTAGACACATCGAGAGTGACACTGTTACTCAGTAGAGGACATTTGACTGCAGCTGCAGTCATTTCCTGTCCTTGCCTTGAGTTTGCATCCCCTAGTTCAATCGTGCACCTTTTATTTCCACTCTGTAGATTTGCCTATATTAATTGCAGATTTGCCTTGTGTAAATGCTCTCGGCTCCTGTGACATTTGGAGGGTTGATTAGAGTATATGTCTGCTGGGTGTAATGGAGCTCGAAAACCTCTCCTATTTTTGAACATGCACGTTTCACATCTTAAGTTAAAGCTGTCTGACCTTGAGTGAAGCATTTGGGAGTCGCTAAGTTGGCTATCTTAAGCAGATTTCTGCAGGAACTCCTGCCTGCAGACTGCATGTGACAACATAAGCATAACACTGGGAAATTCAATTTTTCAGCTGTACTAACATCTTAAGGTCCCCCTTAAATGCATGGCATTTTCCCAGGAGATCTGAAAACACTTTATAAAGATTTAAACAAAAAACGTCAGTAGTGTACACCTTGAGACATATGTCTTCAACCCTGTTCCTGTAGACCAGGGGTCCTCAACTCTGGACTTTGAGATCCACTTTCCTGCAACAGAGTTTAGCTCCCTAAACCTTAATCAAACACACCTGGACAAGCTAATCAATGTCTTTAGGATTGGAGGGTGGTGTATATAATTCAGGTTGAAGATAATCTCTGCAGGAAAGTGGATCTCGAGGTCCAGAGTTGTGGACCCACTGACCTGCCAAGATTAGCTATATCCCTAGGATCACTTGAAAATCACAGACTATAGGTAGGTGCTAAATCAGGTTTGAAATTAAATTTGAAGTACAGTGGGTGTCCAAGGCCTTAAATTCAATTCTTCAGTACTTCAGTTTGGCATGACTGTTGAGTGTATGCGTACAGCAGAATACATCATTTTTAAAAGTATACTCTATTTGATGGCCAGTTTAAGAAAAATTAAAGCAGCATATGTGAGTTCAGTGGACAGCATATGCACAGTTAGAAAAATCAGGCGGTGCGTATACTATGCTGGTGATGAAATTTACATCTGCACACTCCAGTTTACACATTAAAACCCAAGCTGAGCTTATCAGTTTGCATGACATGTTTATGATTTGTCACAAAGGTTATTAGAATATCCGTAGGCGATACATTAAAGGAATAGTTCACCCCAAAATTAAAATGACGGCATATTTTGCTCACCCCCAAGCCATCCTAGATGTATATGACTTTCTTCTTTCAGACGAACACAGTCTGCTGAGTTTTTAAAAAATGTATCCTGGCTTTTCCAAGCTTGGTAATGCTTGTGGATAGTGGCCATTATTTTGAAGCTCTGTAAATCGGATATATTTGCAAGTACTGCATTCTAAAACTAACCTATACGCATTATCGCAGAAGGGTTTTTAGAACAAAAATATTTCTAGTTTTAAAATTATAACCTAAATAAATGACTTCCAGCAACGGCCGGGGGTGAGTAAAATATGCCGTCATTTATTACTGTTCCTTTAAGTGAAATTTTTGAATGGAAGAACTGTAGCCGAAATCATACAGTAATGTGAAGCTGTCTGTAGTTGCAAAAGAAGATTGTGATGGACAAAAGTATATTCCATTTAACACATAGTTTTACAGTTGTTCCGTTATGATTGAACGAAATTGAAAATTCAAAAATTGGAAATGTTTATTGAAACAGCGTAACATGCTAATGAAACATAAAATGATTTAATAATAAAAAAAATTAATAAATTAGATTAATAATTTAAACAAATCTGAAAATTCACAATTTGTTTTGCAAAAAAAAAAGATTTAATTTTGTTTAAGGTTCATAAATAAATGACCGCGGCTCTGATCTCACTTAATGTTGTACCATTTCTTTGAATTTGTTGGTGTGATGGAATATCGCCCCCTATCTTCAGGACAGAAGAGGTAACCGAAAGGGAATTTTTGGAGCTCTTGGGTTGTAGGAACAGTCAGGCATGATTGTTTTTTTCACTAGCTTAATTACATTGTGCCTAATTCTAAATGCATTCACAGATGACTCCAAAAAATGTTGCATATTGCACAATTGTAAGCAAATACAAGGTTTAGGTCATTTCCGATGGCTTACAGGGTTAACTGGGTTAAACTTATGGCAGCTTTGTGTGATGGGCGTTTGTCTTGAGCATGCACAGGAACCCAGATAACCATTGTGTTGTGTGTCTCGTTTGCTCCTTTTCGAGATATTGTGCAATTGCAAAAATATTGAATGTACTGATCATAAATATAACTGTAACCTTTTAAGTTACTAATGTGACCGCTAATGCTCATATTATTTAACAGTATTAAACATTGAGCGTCAATAATGAAGCTCGAGCAGAACGCATTTACAAGTGTAAATAATTTAGTAAAACCTTGTTTTTACAATTTTTGCAAAGAAATTCGGTCTGCTTTTGCTTTATAATCGAGGCTCAATTGCTTTCATAACTTCCGCTGTTGGTCAACAGTGCATGTTGTGCTTACACAAATAATAATTAGTATTGTATGATGTTCAGCTGGTGGGCTTTAAAACATTTGAGATGTATCTTCACTTCATGTACTTCTGCAAAAAGGCTTCAAAAGCCTAGAAACCAGACTAGATATCTATTGCTTTGCTATTAGTTCTGATGTAATAAAGGGCCAGATGTTTTATTGTGGAAACGCTTTGTTGTTTGTAATTATTTAAGGACAGGAAATACAAGTAAAGCTCTTTTCAGCAGACTATACAGTATGGGCCAGTTTCCCGTACAGGGATTAAGACTAGTCCTAGATTAAAATAAATGTTAAGAGCTGTATAAA
>JAUCMS010000049.1:9823861-9834793 GCA_032357445.1 Enteromius radiatus | reverse complement strand
TCTTAAATGTCCTAAATTAGCAAAGGTCTAGTCCTGGCTTAATCTAATTCCTGTACGGGAAACCGGCCCTATATGATTATTTTAAACCGTCTCATATTTAGGGCAGTTAAAAAAGAACAGAAAATGGGTTTACAGTGCCCTTGTAAGTCTACGGGGCAAGTGTATCTGCAGAAATACAAAGCTTGTAATTTTACGCCAAATAATATTTGTACATATTGTGCATAGGTTTGGCCTTATGTCTATATATTTTTTTTAATGTTTAACTTATTCCAGTGCAATGCCTTGCCGCATAGACTTCCATAGTAAACATGTATCACCAGAAATGTTTTTTTTAAGCCAGAAACCAAATGGGAAAAAGCCAAAAAGAGTGAGTCAAGAGTTTTGACAAGTTTTATTATGGTAAATGAAAGCTGTCTTTGCGCAATAAATTGTTAATTGTTCACAGAACACACTGTTGTAGCGTAGCAGCAAGCACCATAAGAATAGGTTTACGTAACATGGCATTATGAATAAAATAAAAAAGAAAAAAATATTATATAAAACTCTTATTTTCCTTCAAAAGATGAATGCTTTTTTTTTTTGTTTTGCACTTTGTGAAACAAATCAGCATTTGTGAATACGGACACTTTGTTCAAAAAGATGAAAAATTACATCACTAAATCCTTCATATGAGACATAATACTCAGATGACTATTAATGCATCTGTACCATTCTTAAATTCTTCATTCCTCTTTCACTTAACTATACATAAACCTTAAACCTGCTTCTGAAATGTGTATCCAAGTCTACTTCTTCTACCAAAGCTTTTAACCTTAAAAACATGTAACATACCAACATGAAACTATTCTCATTTTTTCACCATGTAAATGTGATGCGTTCATTTTCAAAATGTCCTTTTGCTCTGCAGAATTAAGCGACTGTTGAAATGGTAAGACAAAACTCCAGGCACGTCAGCGCTGATTTGAAGAGTTTACGCAAGGCTCCTCTGTCTGGGTTTGATTCTGGGGTATAGCTATAAAGAGAAAAAACAAATATGAGTAATCTGTAGTAAAAAAAAAAAAGAACGAAGTATGCAGTTTCCCCAAAATGCATTTTCTCACCCCAAGGAGGTTGCGAGGTATGTAGCCCTCATTGTCGGCACATCTTGCCCACCACCACTCGGTCTCTTCACCGTCTTCTCTTCGTAGGACGGTCAGACAGTCTCCTTCCTTAAAGGACAATTCGTCTGGGCTCTCAGCATCATAGTTCCACAGGGCATAAACAACGCCCCTGTTCATGATGCCCATTTTCTCCTGAACACCTGTGAAAAAACATCTCTTTTATTGCGTTAAAGTACCACTTGAGGTACAAGAAGTCCTCTTTTGTAAAGTTTCAAAGAGGCTATCGGACCTTTTAAGAACTACGGGTTAATTTCCCGCTTCTTTTTCAATGCAAAAGCTGGGAACGTACTTAGTCTTAGAATCTCTGTTGGTTCTAATTTAGCTCCTACATCAGGGTAGGGTCTAAAACAGTTCTATAGGAATTACCATTGACGTAATCATACGCCAAAATTTTTTTTTTTACGGTATTTTCCTGTTTTTTTCTGAGCGTCAATGAAATGTAAAATACTTCAGATTCAGTCAGATTTTTGTGCTCTTTTAATCTTGTGCATTTACATTCCATCTCCGTTATCACAAAACTCGATCACATCATCCAGCATTAACTGTTTAGTGAGGCTTGTAAACGTTTGCCATGATGTCGCTATCGGTGCGAATGCAACCAGAATAAGACGATCGTTCCTACAACTACTACTCAGTGTGGAAGCGCCTATAATGGGAGGTCTGCTTTCTCACCATAGAGAAACTGCGAGCATTGGGCGTAACCTTCTTCCATCTCCTCGCACTTGTCAGCTGCCGTCTGCATATCGCTGTAGGTTGTGGCGTATACGGCAGCTCCCGATTCCACCAGGAACTTACATACTTGCACGTTATTACAGGAAGCAGCGCAGTGCAGGGGAGTCCTAACACAGAGAAAGACATTTCACTTTGTTGTATTAAATAATGGACAGAATTGGTTTTGGACAGTAAATGTTTTTCGCTCACCATCCATCGCTGTCTGCGGCATTCACGTTTACTCCAAACTGCACCAGGAACTTTACGATTTCTGTGTGTCCAGCGCACACAGAATTGTGCAGAGCGGTAATGCCCTCATCATTGGGTAAACTGGGGTCTTCCACCTGGATATGATGAACAGATATATACTTGAAATCCCAACTAGCTATATCTAGTTGTTTTATTTCCTATTAGTGTACCAAGTGTGTAACTGATCTTGGCCTGTTTCTCACCTCATATATGATCCTCTGGACGAGGTCGTACTCGCCCTCTAAAGAGGAGTCCAACAGAAGGGCCAGAGGGTTAAAGCGCACACGCATCCCGTGGTTGATGCGCTCCGAACCCGTCTTACGCAGGTTTGTTCTTTTGCCCTTTGAAAAACAGGATGGACGAATAGATATTTAGGTATATGCTAGAAGGAAATTCTGTACATAACTGCTGCGTATCTTGTGGTAAAGTTGTTGGATATGAAGTACCGATATGAGGTGTTAGCCTGACATGAACCACTCTTTCATTCCGCATATTAAAAGCCCATTGAGGGTCACTGGTTGCCACTTCTGCTCCATTTAAATGTTTAATGAGATCTGTGCGGAGTGCTCAGAATCTTAGTGTGGCTAGTTGCTAAGCAACAGCCCAGAATGATCGGAATCTTTACTGACCTGACTTGTCTCCACCCTCTTTTCTCTCTGTGGCCATATAGTGTGGGCTAAATGACTATATAGTTTTTTAAAGACAAGAAGCCTGTCTCAAATGTCTCCTCATTCCTTGGAGTCATCTTGTGAGTCGAAACTTCAGATATGTGATGCCATGTAGCTTGCAGATTCATAAAATGATAAATGGGTACACCTTATGGTCTCATGGACTTCCAAGGCCAAAAGACCATAGAGTGTCCTAATTGCCAAGTTTATGAATCAACCCATGATCCACATCAGGTACATCATTTCAGACACCTTCCATGACTCCCTGCATAATATCATCAGGCTCCTTAGTGCATAGAGTTTGACTGTAATAAACTGCTCACAGTTGAGTCAGTATCTGACTAAGCTTAAATGCGTGCACACCTTAGCACAGCAAAAAAAGACTTTCAGTTGCAACCCATCCATCAAGTACCCTGTTGCTGGGACACAAATTGCAAATTTTAGATATATACCTTATCTGACTCACCCATTGTAGGTATCTCGGGGTCTCTACTATCTACAGGGTCTAAACTATGTGTTTTATTAGAAAGACAGCAAAAATGCTATAGATTGCAAAGTTGCTATAAGGCTGACTACTATAAGGTCAACTGGAATCCTCTTTTGGCAACTTTTTCTGAAAGCGATTGGCTTTGGGACTCCCCAATTTGATAATGAATCCCTCTACAGATAAGGTTGCACCTACCGGTGGTAGCATGACCTGTCCTGTGACCTCTGGAGCCTTCATATTGACACTGTCATCGCCTGGTCCCTCGGACTCTGTCATGCTGGGATATGGAGGTGGAGGGTAAGGTGGGTATTCCTCAACATACGGTTCTGGAGCAGCTGGGCCATATACTTCCTGTTCTTCCTTCAGTGGTGGTTCATTCGGTACAATGCAAGAAATGGCAATGTCCTCCAGGACAGGCGATCGAGGTGGAAGTGGTGGAGGCGTCAGCTCCTCCTCCTCTTTCTCACACTCAGGTATCATAGTATCACGGTGTCCCTCGTGGGGTCTAGTGCTCTCGTCAGCTACTGGCCTACATCCATCCTCACCTTCTGCCTGAAAGAAAGCAGCTGGGGTTATAGTGGTCTCCATGGCTGCCAAAGTGGTCTTCTGGTAGAGGAGCTTCTGGATGTTGGGTCCACCAGGCCCCTCAGATTCTGTTATAGAGCCACGCTTTTTAAGAGGCCTGGGTGCATGGTGAAGTCTCTTCCTCAGGGCCTCCAAATCAGCATCGCTCTGGAGCCGATGGGAATTTGAGAGGAACGGGAGAAGTTTGGTTGGGCTGAGGGGCCGGGGAGCGCGTTCTATCTCCTGGCCCTCAACAGAGGTAGATGCAGGGGCCATATTGTTTCCCTGGTCCACTTGGTCACCATCCAGCACTCCAGTTTTCTCAATATGAATGCTGTCCTGGATAAGAGACTGCTGGCCCCCACTGGATGGGATGACTGGTTTACCATATACTGTGAGAGGCAATGAATGAAGATCAGGTACTTCATAAAAACATCTATTGAATAAGTTAGGTGTAAATTGGTGTAAATTTAGGTTACACAACCACTAAAGTAATAACATATGCTATATTACTGAACTAAAATGTATCCAATACAAGGGTGTTGAGAATATTTAGCACTTATAATAATAATGCATTATATGACTATATCCTCATTTGAATGAAGCTATTTGCCTATGTGCTCCAAGTTTTAAAGATATGCAAACCAAAGCTGGAAGCAAATGACTACAAAGTTATGTAGCAAAATAATGAGCCTTTCCTTATCTCTTTGTGGTAGGTGAGCACCACTATAAGCCCTACACACTTATATTTTCTACATATATTCTCATTGGTACACATTATGAATTGACATATGGCACTGACATTTTATCTTGAAGTATTTCTTTGAAAATAAATCTGTTAATTAAATAAAGCTGTTGATTATTATGGTAAATAAAGCCAAATATGTTTTTGTTTGTGTTTTTAATTTAAGCTGATTCCAACTTGTGCCATCTCTCCATCTGGTGCTTGCTAAAAAAAAGTGAATACATAAACACTAGCAGAGCAATGCAGTGTCCACTTGCTACAGGATCATTTAAGGGCACAAATATGCTATTTAGAATTCTCCCAAAATCCAGGTGAAATCTGGTCGAAACAAGTCAGACAGACTTTCTGTCGTAATAATTAAGCAGCTTGATTTAAAAACCGCATCCAACTCAGAGGCTGTAATAAATCCACTGTTCCTGCCCTGAAGAACTTTCAACTAAACTAAAACAAGCTTTTGAACTGTTCAGACGCATGTTTGGATTAAGACTAAGAAATAAACATGCTTATTTTAAGCCCCAAAATCCTGTTATTAGACTTTCAGTCATTTACACAAGTATATGGAACACCAAAGCATTTATAAAGGTACCTTGTCTTCTGCTCCTGTGTTACAACAGCATTTATATCTCAAAAAACATTAATGAATGTTGTCAGAATTGTTGTTTTTGGGTGAACCATTCTTCAGTCTTTTTTACAGTAGGTTCTGTGTGCTCTTGTTGATTTGGCAGAATTATCAGTGTAACGTTACATCTTGTGAAATACATACTCAAATTTTATACCTCTAAAATTTTTGGGTGCCTAGTTGGGTAGAGGTACTCACATCGAGGCTGTGAACGGGTCAGCGTACTTTGCCCTTGATAACCTTTGCCAAGAGTGCTTTGTTGGGTATACATAGAGTAAATGGATCTCGCTGCCACCGTCTGGGGTTTGTGAAGAGTAGTGGGGGTGGAGGTCTCTTTTCCTGCCAAAGTATCTGATGTGAAAGGACGTACTGTCGCGGCAGGTAAGGTGTCTGGTTTAGGGGGCAGAGGTAGTGGTAAGGTGTTGTTGTGGGATGGAAGGGGCACTGGGGGTTTCTGATTGGCTGGTCTAGCTTTGCCAGGGAAGGTGCCCGTGCTGTAAGGAGATTTATTGAAGGTGGACTGGCCTGGTGGAGCAGGTTTGGGCTTGCTTGGAACAGGAGGAGGAACCTTCCCAAAGGTTCTACCTGTAGACTATGATTAAAGAGTTATTAGTGTTTCTTAATCTATTAGTTAACACTGATTTATTGCCAATATTTAGATATTCTTAACATCAGTGCAGTACCTGGGTGTCCCTCAAGAGGTCCTCACTACTCTGGTTCTTGCGTAAGGGCAACGGCGGAGGTTTCAAATCTGCTTCAGAATCTGAAACATACATTAATCATAGATTCATCATCACATTTAAAACATTATGATGCTTTAGTGAAAGCTGACTGGATTAAGACATGGCAGAGGTGTTCAGTCTTGTTCTTGGAGATCTACCTTCCTGCAAATATCTCACACCTAGTTCACACCTGATCCAGCTAATTAAGATCTTCAGGAACATCTGATAATTACAGACAGGTGTGTTGGAGCAGGGTTGAAACTGAGCTCTGCAGGTATGTAGATAGACTTATCCCAGTTTAACGGAGACACATTATCAAGTAAGCCACTCGTGGCTGACTCCTGAAGAGTGTAAACACTGTGGCTCTGTCAAAACATTGCTTTGTTTGTTTAAGCCGTCTGATGTGTCAGCTTCTAATTGCTTGAGTCTGAATGTGTTTCTTTACCTTTCTCCTGGGATCCATGGCTGGTCATGCGGGGAAGGGTGGAGGAGTGGCCGTAGGTGTTGCTGTTAGTTTCTGTGTTGGAAAACAAATCTGACACCTTGGAGATCTTACTTGTCAAGAAACCAATACCTGTCACATCAAAACAGAAGTGGAGAAGATGAATCAGGGTTTACTGGTGCAATTTGTGATAAATACTGTACATATACACACACACGTACCTGTGGTCGGTTTAGGGAGAGGTTTGGGAAGGGTGGCTGTGCCGTCGGGATAAGCAGGCTTCACTAGAATCTCCTGCCTGGGAGGAACTGGAGGAGCCGGGGTGGTCTGGATGTACGGCCCAACAGCGGCAACCCTGGAAGGGCCGGTGGGCTGAGAGCTCTGCCCTTCAGATGGCTGCTGGAAATGGAAGAGACAAAGAATAAGAGAAAGAATTTCCTGCGCGTCACAAATTAAATTTGTGTCTTAAAAAAAACAAAAAATGTAAACATTCTAAAGCTGCTAACAGGCAAGTTCTCTTTGTGCTGGAGAGCCGCCTTTTTCTTCCAGAGCCTCTCTCTTAGTTCAGCCACTCTTTTGTCCATGGCGGCCATTTCTACATTCCTCTTGTTTAGATTCTCTCTCTGCTGCTGGAGCTTGGCACTTTGCTCCTGGTTCAATTTATTCCTCAGCTGCAGAAAAGAGAAAAAGTCAGAACAAAAGAGGGACTGTTGAATTTTGTGTGCGGGACAACAGCTTTTCAATGCAATTGAGTCCTACAAATTAAATGAATCATTTGATACTTACTGTTTATATACATAATTTTACTTTGTACTTATATTTTTTTAAATATCTGCATATAATTGCATCTGTACATATACATTACATGTATAGTTACTCTGTTGACCACCACATCTTATCCATATCCCACCTCAATAGCAGTACAAGTGTTTTGCAATAAATTCTACAATTTTTTGATTTAAGTACATAGTATTTAAGGCCCCCTAATTTAACGTGGGACCAAATATTCTTATATTTTATGTGTGTCCATCTCACTATATGATTTCTATGTGATTTTATATCTCAATGGTAAAATAAAGGAAATAAACAATTACTGTATGTCTGAATAGCAGGATGGTGTTACAGAAAGCTGTAGAACAGGAAAAAAGCTACCTGAAGCTCTTTGTACAGTCGCTCTAGTTCCCCACTTGAGCTCGGTCCAGCTTCATGCGAGACATCCATTTTGCCACCGCGTAACATGTCCAGTTGTCGACTCAACTCCTCCACCCTGCTGACAGCCACCACCAGCTCCCGCTGCTTCTGCTGGAACAGACCGTTCATCTGCTCGATCTCCTCCACTACAGAGAGAGAGAAATTAGGTATATCGCTCACTTGTTACTTAACTTCTCATTCCCATAAGCAAGATCGTTTGTTGTTGTCTCTGTTGATTAATTTAGCTGCTAATGGCATTTTTCTATAACTGAAACAGTAGAGCAAACTTTTCCATTAGTGGGCAAATGATCCACAACAAACGACATCTTCGTAAATGAATCTGGAGAAAGTCCTAAAACACTTTTAAACGTAAAATATAGATTCATGTCTAACTTTTAAATTACACACCTCAGTTTAGATCATAATTAAAGTAAAACTCATTTTTGCAGCAAAAAACCTAATTGGCTGATCAGATCAACTGACTAGGACAAATTAGGTAACAATTTAAATGTTACTTGTGGACCACGTAACAAGTCACAAGGCTATATATTTAGCAATAGAGTCAAAATTACTTTTTGCACCCTCAGATTTTCAAATAGTTGTATCATGCATTAGTGGAAAGCTTATTTATTCAGAGATCTCAAAAAAATTACCCTGTTTCTTGGTACAGGGTCACAAATTTGAACCTTTTTTATTTAAAATTATTATTTATAAATTAATTTATTATATAAATAGTTTAACAAGACTAATTCATAATAATAAAATATAAAACTAGTCTGTAATACGAAAATAACAATGATATTAATAATGGCAATAAAATGTTGATTTCAGCTAACAAACAGGAAATCTAGCAAACAAATGGGCCGAAGCACTATTTTGTGCCACTAGTAGAGCGGAAATGGCAAACTTCACCTTGAGCTAATATCCCTCAAATAAGGTCAACGTCATAGCCTTTTCAGCACTTCTAACCTACTTTCTCTCATGAGTTTACAGGTCCTGACCTAGTTTACTGTTGCTGATGCGTTTCTGTTCCACTTGTCCCTTCAGAGCTCGAACCCTCCGCAGTTTGGCTTCCTGGTTCTCTGCGTTCTCCCGCAGCAGTCGCAGTTTCTCCTGCTCAGACGCCTGCTGCTGCTGCTGCCGCTGGTCCTGCAGCTTCAGGAAGCGCAGTCGCTGTTCCTGCGAGGAAGCGTCGTGTCACAATCTCAGCAAAACTCATTTTCAGACATCATTACGTTTCAGAACTATGTACCTGTTCTTTTCATTCACGCTGATAATGGACAAAACGATAATGGTTTTGATATGGAGATGACTCTATGCAGTTGTTTTATTCAAATGACCCTAGCGCAAAACTTGGTGCGCTTAGCAATAACACCATTTTACGGATGACTTCAAACCGGGTATTTGAAGGAAATGTTGATTTCAGCTAACAAACAAGAAATGCTGCTCTTTTCCATTGAATTAAACGGTTGCCATTTATTTTTATTGTATAAAACAAAAAAAGAGCAGCACGACCATTATGCTGAATATCTGCTTTTGTGCTCAATAGAGGATAAAACGACATACAGGTTTGGAACAAGTTAATTAATTTAATTTTGACATAGTTATTTTTTAAAAATGCATTGAAAAATAAATTATGTCAATGGTGCAGTAGGCTACCTTTGTGGCCAGGAGCTGCTGTTGTGCGTTGATCTGTTGTTGTTGCCGTGATGCCATCTCTTGCAATTCACTGAGAGTGATATCCATATGAGGAGCTGCCATCTAAACAAAATAAATATATATATAGTGCATGATGGCTATGAAGAATCTGTATGTTGTCGGGTCACTCACATGCAGTTATATGTGTTATAGCTTATAGTTATTGCACAAAATCTTGTGCTGTGGATTAAACTGCGAGTTGATTCTCATTCCCAAAATCTGGTTTCCAGTCTCCTCAGTTTTTAATCACGTTAAGACATAACCATTTATTTAAATGATAAAATGATTAGGGTTAGGGTTCTTTTTATTTGCATAGTTTACTGACAAGTAAACAATTCAAGCCTAAGTTAGCAACAGTATCCAAGGGGGAGGATCTTATTCTCTGAAGGGAATTCATACTCACTCCATTTTCCATGTGTCTGTCTATTGTCCCCTTTACTGCGTTTCTTCTGGCAATTGAATCTGGAGCTCTGTGACCTCCTGCAGTTAGAGACAGAATTAGCGGTGTTGGCTAAGCTAAACACATTATGGCTTATTTTAGGATTAGGGATTTGTATCAAAGTTTGACAGCTAATTAGTCAAGCACATTTTGTGGTAAAAACACAAATGATACCTCAAGTCATGTTGCTTTTTGAGCAGAAGTTTAGACTTTGACACAAAGTTCAACAGTTAGTATTTAGCAAACTAGCATGTCAACATGCTAACAGTGAAGTCCAGGAACACTTAGGTTGTAAAAGACTTGCTGTGCTGGGGTAAACCTCATTACATAATGACTATTTGGCTGGGGAAAACAACTAGTGCTCAATTATCCTGCATATGACTGCCTGCGCCAGGGTCCCACTTACATAACATCAACACTGGCACCGCTAGCACCGCTTATATGGGTTACCGGATAAACCAGTCTAAGAGTGAAACAATGACCAAATAATGTTCTTGGTCACAGTCTGACACCACAGGGGTCCTAATCAGGGCTTACTGATTATACAAGCATAGGGTTTTACCTCAGTTCTGTGTGAAAACAAACCACAAACACAACAGATACGAGTCAAACTGTGTGTAATTGACATAATTATTCTCGACAGAGAAATAAGGAACTCTTTGTGAGGTAAAGCCAGGCGTACAGAGTCGATATCACTCTCATTGTTGTGTAACAGCCGATCTTTGTCCGGTGAAGAGGGCCAAAGTCACTCTGAGAAATCTGAAACCTCACACATGGTTTCACATGACTGAGATGTTTAAACTTCTCGGGGGAATAGGGAGGATTCACTTCAAACATCCTATGTAAACAAACTAGTAGAAACTGCGACAAAGGGGATTCATGAGTTAAAAATAACTTGCAAAAAACTACTTTAAAATGTTTTGATGTCTGATTACAAATAAATAAATGAAAATCCTGTTGTGCCATAACCTGCAGAATAATAGGAAATAAAAATAAATAAGAGTGCTGTCAAACGATTAATTGTGATTAATCACATCGAAAGTAAAACTTTTTTGTTTACATGATATACAGTGCCCTCCTCTAATATTAGCACTTTTGGTAAATCTTGGTAAATCTCATTTCACAATGTGATTTTCTCACCATTTCAATTGTTTTTTTTAAATTAAAGATCAAAAGGATAAACAATGCAGATTTATTTTCACAGCCACCTTTGCTCAGATTTACCAAGGGTGCCAAT
>JAUCMS010000049.1:9782983-9811644 GCA_032357445.1 Enteromius radiatus | reverse complement strand
TGCCATTTATTGCAAATGTAATAAATTACATAATTACAGTTTAAAAATAAATTCATTTATTTGCTTTATTTAATTCAGATTCATATAAACAAAATAAGAACAACTATTTAACACTAGAGAATGTATCAAAATCAGTACAAATGTAAACACAACAGTACAAATACAGTACATGCCTGTATATTCTATAACCTGACCACTAAACCAACGCATCATTCAGTACTTTCGTTCTATATGATATATAAGCTTGTTTCATCATGGGGACCTAAAAATATTGGAATTTACTGAAATTGACTTGTTTGGTCCCCATAATGTAGGTAATACCAGTACACAAACACACACAGCCTCTGAATGCATTTTATTTTCTATGATTGAACTGTTACTATATACAGTAGTTAGCAACTTAAAGAGTGTCTCAATTGGACCTACTTTACCACCTTGTATATTTCTTAAAATGCTTTGTAATCCTTTTGATATTTGATATATATATATAGAAATGTGTCTATTAATAATAGACAGTTGAAATATCAGAATTATATATTTTTAAATAGAATTTGCATTGTATTTGTTTAAATGTGACTTAATCCTATTAATATGTACAACTCACCCAGCATGTGAAGCAATAGGACACCAATCCGGGTACTGTGTCTTAACCGTACCCCACTGACATGCTCGCTCATTTCTCTAGATTATGGAAAGACCTCGCATGGCACAATATCATGTATGTCTATTTTTAGAGCACAGAGTAATGTCTGCAATGATATATGTCAAGTTAAACAAAAAGAATAATAATCTATTCATTGTGGAAAGGACATGGTGGAATGAAAATCTCACCTTGGAAAAATGTTTTGCTAATATCTTTGGAGTGGAAAGATGCGTACCATTCAAAATTAAAAATGTGGTTAGCAAAACCATGGATTATTTCTGCTTACCGTTGTTTAAATATAGCTTTAATGGTTTTATTTTGTCGTAAAACTATATGGTTAATTTTCATAAGGGGTGTTGCTGGACATGGTACTATGGTAATGTATTTTGGATTTGTTATGTCAATATGTGGATATATCATGCATCAGTATAACAATCATTCTGTTGATCACATAGGCTATATGCAACCCTGAACCATAAAACCAGTCATAAGGGTCAGTTTTTGGAAATTGAGATGCACATGTCACTTGAAATAATAATAACTGAATAAATTTGATGTATTATTTGTTAGAATATGACAATAGTTGGCCAAGATACAGCTATTTCAAAATCTGGCAAAAAAATATCTAAATATTGATAAAATTAATTTTAAAGTTGACCAAATGAATATCTTAGCAATGCATATAGATATATTTACATAAGCAAATGTACAAAATATTGTTGGAACATTATATTTTTTTAATATCTTAATGATTTTTAGCATTAACAGAAAAATCAATAATTTTGACCCATACATTACAATGCATTTTTGCTATTGCTACATCATTTCACTGGTGTTATCAGGTCAAACCAGAATACACGTGGAATAAATTAACATATAAATCAGACAATTGACAAGAATATAATATGTTGACTAGACCTTCCTTACCTGACCCACTCGTGTAAGGGCTGTCGTGGTACATCAGTGGCTAGACTATAATGGCAAAAATAGAGATAACTCAAGTAGGATGCAAATACCTCTGGCAGATCTGTTATCTTAACTATAAGCAGAATGTCCTTTCAACACTGTGGCTGAGATGATAGCCAGGTGGGGGTCTGTATTAAAGCACTGTCTGAGAATGCAGCTGAATGGTGTTATGTGGTGCAAACCAATGCCATAAAGACAAGAAACATCTTGAGCAAAAGCTGCTGTAATAGTGGTTCAACTCCCTGTAATGAAGGGAGAAGAACTACTTGGAGGAGCTTACCGCAATAATCAAATATAGAGATTGATCCAGAACTGTGGTTTTTAAAGAACGTGGGGATTTAAGGGGAAAAAAACATGAATAAGATGTATTTTGTTTTTTAGAAATGTGGTTTAAAATACGTTTTTTTGTCTGGCAGAATATGCCATGAATTTGACTAGCCATACCTAGTGACCTTATTACCAGTAAGCCAGCAAGATGCCACCTAAAACACTTCGAAAAAAAAAAAAAAAATCTACAACCACACATACACTTACATACTGTATAGAATCCTCTTTTAGTGCTTTTGGAAACCTCTTTGTTTTTTTTCTGTTCTGTTTCTTTTTGTCTTTTCCCATCTCTCGCCCTCTCTCTCTCTCAGCATCTTTCTTGACCTTGCGGAGCACCCATGATTGATAGGTTGGGGACAATGTTATGGCAGGTTCCGTACGTTCTAGATTAATGATGCTTTGCTCAGATTTACATGGATTTGGCTTTAAAACTGCCTCTGTTGAATGAGCAGTCTAGATTCCAGTGTAATTTTCAAAGTAAAAGCTGTCAAAAGAATGTTCAGGATATAGGACATACTTAATCTGTCTCTTTTTTTAATACCTTTGTTTTTTTGTGCTTACATTTGTGTCTGTGTGTGTGTGTTCTGTCCTCTACTGGACAAGAGCAGTTATGACAGGTGCCTAACCACTCCCTAAAGTAAGGTCCCACCCTGTTAGTCAATATGCTGGGTATGGACAACGCATCTCTGACACATATTGCTGATCAAGGATCAGGCTCAACCTGTCCTTTGTTACTTTACCTTAAAATACAAAACTGAGCCAGAAACTGCAGTTCTAGTTTGACAGTCACCAGGGGGTATGACATCAGACCTTATTTAGTGTCTGCTTCAGACAGGGCGGTGTATGTTGTGACGGATAGTCTGGTCTGGGGCGAGGCAGGTGGAGGGATGTGTTTTTGAGTACTGCCAGATGACACTTGTCCCTGAATGTCCCAAAAACACACACTCTAAAGCTCTAAAGGCTTTAAGTAATTTTAAAGGAATAAGACATATTGTTGACATATTATAGTATCATTAATGAAATTAACATTGGCAAACATTTAATTATTGTTTTTTATATCACATATTTTTTTCATAGCTTTCAGCGGAACAAAATGCATTTATACTTTATGTGCAATTATATTAATTGAACATGACCTTAAAACCTTTTATTAATTAAATGCTTCATGTTTTGTAGACATCAAAATTATATTTACTTCTAGGGTTAGAAAGTTAAAATGAAAGTGCTAAATGGATAAATAAAGCAATATATTAATATATAAATATATTTTTAAATGAAAATATTGTTTGAGACGATAAGTCAGACAGGCAGCCAGCAAGTTCCTGCAGCATCCTCCTCAATACTCTTAAGGTATGTTATTATTTATTATATACACATTTTCAGTATTCCACATGTAAATAAAATAATTATTTTAAGCCCCAGCTTAACAGTTAGTTTATCAAATCATATTACAATGTACTAAAATAATCTTTCCATAGGTGGGGGAAAAAAAAACTGAGGAAATTACTGTATTTATGACAGTCCACTATACATCTAAAGTGTTTAAATCAAGATTTTGTAATGTATTATTTTTTCACTAGATGGCGCTATGCAGAAGCATTTACGAAAGGGGAATGGAACAGCGCTCCTTTTTGTGACGGACTGAACCTGTGGTCATTACTGCTTCCCTCAAACTGTAATGTGCCATTATCTTCCACACAAATTTGTATTTACTAAGTTTGAGACTGCTTGTGATTGCTTGAGTATGTGAAGCCCAAGGAACATCCTACACTACTGTGGTATGTACATGCTTTCAAATCGTACCAATATTACACTTTTCATAATTTCAATGAACTCTGTAGACATGAATGCATTTACTCTATAACCAGAAATGTATTATCAGGGGTGGAAAACAGAGTTATCCTTTCTAAAGAAAAAGTGTCACCCCAATTTCCACAAAGCGTGAACCACTGCCCATTGTACTTGGTGTGTTTGTGGTGTGTGTGAGGGAGGGAGTGTCTTTTTACAAACCCAAAAAACTAATTATAGTTTATGAAGTGCACAAGAAAAATGTCCAAGTCAATGATGTGAATGAATGACTTGAAAGCTTGACATCATATATGTTTCCTGATGCACGTTTTGTCTGTTGCCACAGGGAGAGGACAGTGGAGGAGAAAAACAGAGCAAGGGAAGCGAAAAATAATAGGAGTGTGCTTCTTGTGCTGTTTAATCTCCAGACAGTCCCTAATTTCTCTAATTATCAAGCTGCTAAGCAAACAGAGGCAAGCAGGCAGGAATTGGCCGTCTCCTGCGGCTTACACTTCGGGGGGTCGTGTCTAATTTGAGGGAAGACCCAGTCCATCTCTTGCATGAACACATCTAGGGCTAACACACCCCTACCAGTGCAGCCCCTCCCAGTCGACCCCTACCCATACGCACCAGCTTTATGGCAGATGGCGTAGTTCACCCTCCCTCCAAACCTCCATTCCACCCCCACCCTCTGCAGCTTTTGTGCCCCTGTGCGTGCAGTGTTAGGGGGCTGCGACAACAACAGCCCTCCCCTATGCTTCCACTCGCCCTGGCCCTATTGTAAGCAGGATTCAGGCTTCATGCATGGCGCTGTGATCAGGTGCCCTAACAGGGTTGTCAGCACCCAAAAAATCGTTTTAATACTTAAAACGCATCAGGGCCACTGGAGTTTGCAGTACTTTCCTGAAACACTTGACCGGGTTTGATCCTCAACTATTGCCAGAATCACAGCAACATTCTAAAGGCCTGTCGCAGAACAATAACTTACTATTGACATCTTTGCTTAACTGTTGAGCTTAAAGATGGTTTCACAAAGTCTTAAATTACCAAATTCTGCTTACCATTAAATCTTCTGTGGTTTGGCTCCTTTGCCAGGGTTCATTGACTGCTCATCACCATAGCTACGTACCTGCTTTAGGTCATGCATTAGGCAAAGACTCTGCAAGAGTGTTGAGCTGTATAAACCTTGAGCAAGGTCAGAAATTAAACAGTAATACTCACTAGAGGCTTTGACCAGTGTAAGTGAGGCTTTGACCATTGTTGTCTCTTTGCCAGGGTTTGTTTTTTTTTGTAGCTGAACACTTGATAAAAATGGCAAATGCGGGCAAAGATTCTGCTTGGTCATGAGTGTTATGTAACTGCTAAGGGACTTCTGTTTCCCTGAGGTTATCTCCATGACTACAGGGTTCAAGTCTCTTGGGAATTTTGGCACACGCAACCTTTACAGGTCAAGACCCCTGGGCCATGGGGGTAGGGACACGTGTGGGTTAAAGGTCGCTGGACACTGCGGACACTGAAAGCGAATTGGGACAGGGTTATGGTGACACGGGCCGAGGTCGCCTCAGAAAATGCCTTGCATCCATAGCATTAGTTGCGGTCAAAAAAGTCCTTTCTGGCCATCAAAACCGTGATGACCCTTGGAGCGGATGGCACACGCCACCAATTTAACCTGATAGACAACTAACTCGCAATCCTGTTTCTCCCTCAGCTTGGCTAGTTTCTTTCTTGAATAAATCTGATCTTCTTATGCCAAGTAGGTGAATCTTTGCTTATGTTGCATTCTGCAGCCCCTGGAGATTTTAGCAAAGGTTTGCCAGAGTTTACAGATGCCCCTCTCCAGGACCATAAAGTTGTTCTCTGAAATTCACCTTCGACAGTGAGGAGGACACGTATGACTCAGTGTTTTAGTAGGAAATGGATTAGGGTTCTTTTTTCAGTGGCCAGTCCAACATTTACATTTGGCTACACCCTTGACTCTTTCCATTCAGTTTTGGGCTACCTTTCATGATTTGGTCCTCACAGTGTAGGCAGCAGAGCAAGGAGCCAAATAGAAGGTGGACTAGAAAAAATCAATACTTTGTGTGTCCAGTGGCGTATACAGATGACAAATGGAGCAACAGAAGACGCCAAGATCAGTTGGCCAATGTGGAGAGAGAGAGAGAAGAATGAAACGAGTATTAAAAAAATAAAAGGGAATGAGTTGGGAAAAGAGTCAGGCCCCCACTCTCTCCTTCCTCTTCCCTTTGTTTTTCTCTTTTTCTTTTCTTGTGAACTGTAGCATGTTCTTCAGTTCGTATTGTTATTGCCTGACAACCTGCTGACACTCATCCACCAACTCCCCAAAATTCTTGTTGCCTCTCCCACAGTCGCTCGTTCTTGGTTTCACATCCATATTTCTGTCTTGCAGTCTTGCATATCGTATTGTATAGTTACTATTTATTACTTTCTCCACAAGTTAAAAGAGTCTGGGAAGGAAAAGAAGAGAGAAGAGAAGGGCGTCAGGATGAGATTTGTGGCTGTGGTCATTCCAGCAGCTCTTGTCCCACCTGCCATCCATCCATGATGGAGGGGGTGAAAGAAGAGTAGAGTGGGGAGCTGCATCTCTCTTTCCCTCGGCTAACTCACCCTGACAGGCGGGAACGCAGACTGCAGAGAGGAGGAGGATGACGAGGAGGGGCCTCAGCCCCCACCCTCCAATCAGACGCTTCCTTCGCTCTCAGCCAGTGGCAGCAGGGCAAAAACAGTAGCAGGGCTAAAGCTAGTGGTCCTCTCTTCTCCTCTCCTCTTCTGCCTTCTCTTTTCCTAACACTCTGGGCATGGAGTACTATTCCTCCATCTCCTGGGCGTCACGCCTCTCTCCTCCACCCTGGCTGACCACTGCAGTGCATCCACGAGGTACTCTCTCCCTCTCTATCTGATTTTCTTTCTCTCTTCCTTTGGCTCTCCCTCACATACATTCTCGTTGGCTTGTTGCTATTGTAGATTGTTCAAAAGAACTTTTTGGTCAATGCAATGCTGTCGGCGATCCTACTCTTTTTGTCCAAACGAAATAGGACCTGTTAATGTTGGAAATGACTATGTATTTTGTTGCAAAAAAAGATCTTCACTCCACTTTTAATGCAACTGATCATCCTAAATTCATTATGCTGCTCTTATCGGGTTAAGTTTTGCCTTGCATATTTTAAGCACGGCATTGCTCTCTGGGTTGTAAAGTAGTAAACAACCGTTTATGTATTGACCCCATCATGAACAGCAGGTGCTGTGGTGCAAAATGTTCCCTCGCTTAACACTTGATCGTAACTTGGTAGAATTCAATTGCACAACTTTTCTTTTTCTATTTCAATGCCTATTCTAATATGTTTAACTGTGCTGCTTGTTATGCGTTAAAAAGACTCTCTTGTGATAGCTGTAGAAATGAGCATACAGTAAGCGGAACAGCATTATGCAGATATAAATTCACGCATGCATTTTCTGCACTTATTTTTCAACTGAGCATTTAAGGGACTGTTTTTACTACTGCTGCCTAAACAAAGTTCAGATTTGATATCCGTATAGAGCAGCATGGCACACTTACGCATGGCCTCTCAAATGGAGAACGCATTTCCAGGCCGCATTTCTAAAACCAGTGTGTCCACCCCCTCTTCTGTCTCTTGTATTGATTGGTTAATGGCATTATTTGTGGAGTGTGCCTCTCTGGACGTTAGCCCTTTTTGGCCCCCTCGCTGTATTTGTGTGTGTGTTTGGTCAATAGAAGGCCATTGAGACCTGACCGATGGTCATCCTTCAGCGTTATTTGCTTTCACACCAAAGGTCAGGGGGGGTCATAGGGTAATAAGTTTAACCCTGATAGGGCCAAGGTCATTCATAGCGTGACTCCAACGAAACCTAATCAATACTCCCCTCACACCATCCTCTTCCTCATATTCTAGGCAGGACTATTTCCTTATTTTTAAAAAAGTTATAAACAAGCACCATGTGGAGAACTAAAGGTGTTAGAAACGTTCCTTGAAATATCTTGTAAATGTTTCATTTTAAGTATTACGCCTTTTTTTAAGTCAAATGTTTTGCAGAGGCTTGCTACAAAAAAAATGTTTGGTTTTAAAGCAATTCAAATATGTTCGTGTCGTCTTAGGTGCAGCGAGCCAATTGTTGGAGGCAGCGCAGGGCAACACCCACCCGACAGATTTGTGAACCTTCTGGAAATTATTCACTCTGTGCTTCTGCACCTGCACATCTCGTTCTTAACCCTCATTCTTAAAATGATAGTACTTTCACAAAATCTAATATCAGTGTTAAAATTTCATATCCAAAAAAATACACGTCAGTAGAAAGTCTTTATATGCACTGCGTTTTGCTGTGGATTTCGACTTTTTAAGTCCTGAGAGAAAGACAGCTGGTGTTTGTTCACCATACCTTGTGATAGAGACCAACTAAATGTTTAAACATGAAGCAAGTACGAAAAATGTTAGTGTGGGAAGGTCACCGGCTGGGCCACTGCATACGATAAGAGCCTCCATCTTCACTGAGTCAGCCATTTTACTACAGAACTAATCATATTCTGGTCATCCAGCCTACATATGCTGATACTAACCTTGGCGTTTTTACGATTTTTTTTTTTACAAAGTGAACACTCAATTTTGCCAAGTTACGGTAAATTTCTCAATCTACAATAATCTATTAATACGCTGTCCGCTATATATGAAAATCGAAAGGCGTGTGCATGCAGCGTGATCGCAAACGCAGCTGTAAATCCATAGTTTTTTGCGAAAGAAAAAATTATAATGACAACATTGTACGGAACTAAATGCACAAACTAGTTATGCCAATTTTTGTCTGAACTCTGCATGTCAAGAATTCAATTAGTTCACTTGCAAAATTCTGAAAAGCTTTTTTCCCCCCAAATTGGACAACAAATAAGATGAACTGAATATCATGTCAAACAAATTTTTATTGCGAAAAATGCTGTCTGGGTTGTTTGTACTGGGCAAGATAACTATATTAGATTATTTTTATGGTTAGAAAGTTTTTCTAATTTTGTTTGTTTGCTAGGTATCATTTAGCCTTGAAACCAGACAACACCGAAAAAGACAAAAACTATCCAAAACACAGACATAACTATTAAGCAAATTTACAAGAATCCTTTGATCATTTCGTAGTCTTAAAAACAGGTTGACGAATTTACAGCACCCCCCACCCACCCAAAAAAATCACCAAATTAAATACGAATTTAAAAATGCTAACATATACGCGGTATGCAGTCAAAAAAGATGTGTTAGCTCATTAACTCACAGCTCATTGGCTCACAAAGGGAAACTTTGGAAGATCGGTATTATAATACAGGCTATGTGAGATACTTCTGTAAACATAACCGTACTGAACAGTGTGACCCCTTTTACCAGGCCAGATACACTCAGTGCTCTTTAACACACACATACTACATTCCTCCTGTCCCGCTGGACAGAACAAGGGGAAAGAGGGAAAAGGGAAGTGCTTTTTTCACATCTTTCCATCTCAATAATGATAGCAGCTCTCTCAAGAAAACCAAGCAATGGTTAAACAGGAAGAAGTGACCTGCAGGGTGGAACGCCTATCAGGCAGGCTGAAGATAGATCAATGAAGGGGGGCCATTGGAAGAAGGAGAGCCGTGTGCTGCTGTACAGTCAGAGAGATAGGGTGGGATTTCACAGGCTAGCAGCACATGCTCTTACCACGCTGAGAGCTGAAAGACGTTTAGTACACATGTGTGTTTGCAGTAGAAGGCCATGGCGTCTTGGGACTGTTGCTTTTGAAGAAAAGGCAAGGTAAGAAGCCTTTTCAGATAATATCCTGAAATCATCCCACTGTTGCACGTGTATGTTAAGGCAAGTCTCGAATGATAGATTTCGAAATCGAAAAATGCTACGCAAAAAGTGTTTAGCGCATGCTGTACAATGTTACTTCAATGTAAACTGTACATTTTGCTTCGTTTTTGTTTTCTCGCAAAATAAAAATTATGCTTTGTCACCTTGGGCCCCTGGCCCATATGGCACCGCCAGTAATTCAGTTGATTACAGTAATGCATTCATTGATTGATCACTGAAGCCACTACTGTACAAGCACATCTGCTGATTTCAGAATGAAACGAAAACGAACATTTGTTTTTTTTTGTTAAATAATAATAATAATGATAATATACAACTACTACTAATAATATATTTTAATATTATATTGCTAAATATTTAATTTTTTTCAAACATGAAACTAAAAATTTAATTGATTCCGCTCACTGCATGCTTTATGTCGAATTTTATTTTCTAAAAGTGTATTAGTTTTAGAAAATATAGAAATGTGATACATTAAAATGCACATTTATTTTAAATTAGACAGCAACACATGTTTTTGGCTGGTGGAAATTGCTTCAAAAACATACATGAGACATGGTGTGTAAATGTACAGGTATTACTGTATGCAATATACAATATAGGTTATGTTATAAATGTTGGAACATTTGTTTGAATCTAGAGTGGTTAAAATTTAGGCAGGTGCTCGTTCACAAAAGGTTTCTTTTGTCCGTAAGCTATCACTAATTAAAGATGACTATTGCTCTAATTACGAAAACGTCCAAGACGTCCAGGGTACCAGAGTAGGAAAACTTCAGAGAACACAATATAGCAGTCCTCATTAATGAGACAAGTGCAGCACCATGGATCCTTCTGTCAAGGGCTGGTCATATTGTCTTTTTTTGTTTTCAATTTTCTACTAGACAATATGACGACAGAGGGGGGTCCCAGGCCACATCCACTGCCAGAGAATCTGTTCCACTTTTTCAATTGTTTTTTTCCCTCTCGCCCTCTGCCCCTGGTGGGAAAGTATTTAGGACTAATAAAATAAAAATGTCATCCCTGCTTAAGTCTGCTGTAATTGTTTGTGGGCAAGCCGGTGCTCGGAGGTCTTGAGATGTTGCCTTACAGTGAGAGGAGATGCTGGGAATGGCTCCGTCCTCTTCACATGCCACCTTTGGTCAAGCCCAAGTTCTGGAACACCACTGGCCTTTCCTTAACAATACCACTCGCCACGCAGGGGGTACCCCCTCGAACCCAGAGCCCAAACAAATTCACATAGAAACACCATTGTACAGTGAAAAGCCTTTTTAATACGACCACCAACTGACACATCTCATCTCAGTTTAAGGGGGAGGAACGTGGCTGGAGAAAAGTGACTCAAAAAGAAGTAACAATTAAAATAAATTGCATCAAAAAATGGAACTAACAACAAGAAATTCCTATATTTTTTAACTAAAACAACAGCGTTTTTGGAAAATGTTGATGAAAAACATTCGCCACTAGAGAGTTAATGGGAGGGGCACGGTTTTTGTTTTGAGACAACCGATTTTGAAGCACATTGTAATACAAGCTAATGGATTCGGCTGAAGCTGTAATGTTTTCTTGCCCTCTTTTAATAAAAAGAGCCATGTTCACACCTTTTTTGTCAGAAAATATTCATGGAGCACAAAGTAAATCGACAAAAACCAAAGCGACATTTGTAACTCAGCTTCTCCGTTAAACATAAAAACGTATCACTTTTAGCAAATTAAACAGCCATGGGCAAATGTTGTTTCACTCTTTAATCCTTTAATTTCCGACACTGTTGACCTAGTTTTCCCTAGTGAAAAATAAATATACTAAACCAAATATAAATACATTTACATATTTATGTGCGTAATAAAATTCCCTGCAATTATACTATTTGTATACTAAAACGGTATACTTGATGCCTACTAAACTGGATCAGCTAATTTTGTACTTAATGCCCTTCAATTGTGCTAAAGCCCTTCTGAAGATATACTGAGGTATATTTGATTGTATTATATTTGAAGTGGAGCTATTACAACTACAGCTACACTGAAGTGCATATTTTGCACTTAAAAAACATTTTTATTCAAAGATTATACGATCGTTATCAACAGTGATGTTAAGACACATTTCAGGCTTAATATTAAGAAATGTGCATTGTGCACAGGTAGTACTACAAATAGTAGTACTAAAAAAAAAATTATATATATATATAAATATACTGTATATACACACAATTATTTAATTAACAAGTTCGAATAAGGCAATAGATAGTCCATCAAAATGTCTTAACAGATCGATAGATAATTTTATTTCTAATTTACTTTAATAACTCAATAACTACAACAAAATGCAACTGATCTTTATTGTTCAACCCTAGTTTGTATTCATTTTGGGGTGTGTTCAATTAAAACTATAAAATGCAACATACTGAGGTGTTCACGTTTTTTTTTTTTTTTTGACATTTCTTTGGTGGGTTTCAGGTGTTCGGCAATAAACCACTTTCTCAGCAATAGTTGAAATGGTCAGTATACAACTCCCACAAAAGCTAAGCCCCTCATGCTTTGTAAAAGGTCTGCTAGTTTGGGAAGAACTGGCCTTTGATCTGGTCTACACGACTTAGTCTAGCAAACACACAACGGCTATACTCTCTCCATCCCTCCCTCTTTCCCTCTCGCTCACTCTTTTCTTCCGTCTTTCTCAATTTGTTGCAGTGTTCAGGGGTGTCAAAGGACCCGGGCTGTGACTCTAAAGAAGAGACGGCGAGTGGGACATACACATCGGACGCTCTGACAATGCCGGCTCAGGTTCCTGTGAGTTTGCCATGGCGACCAGTGGGCCCTGACAGCAGCGGGGATCATAGTCTTGCAGAGGAAGGGTGTGTATGTGTGTGTGTAGTTGAGGGGGTGTGGGGTTATTGGGGGACACATGCCAGATGCCTTGGGGAGACGCCCTTCAGCTCACCAGCTGGGAGAGGCTAAACTGCCCCTCACGCGACAGTTTTCGGCCTTAACGGATTAGACTGTGTGTTTACGGCACACTTCGGCTATAAAAAAAAATTATAATATACAATAACGCATTTTAGCGTGCAGTAAACTGTAAAACTGTTTGATATACAAACCAGTGTGTTCATAATTAATATAATACACTAAAGTAACATGATAAAACACAACAATTTATCAATATCAAACTGTTTTGTACAGCTAAAAATAGCTGACACATTTGTTAAGAATTGACCTGTGACCTACTTTTGGGTCTCAATCCACCATTTGAGAACCACTGATAATGCTAAATTAAACCCAACCTCTTTGTTACTGACTAGCATCACAACAAAGACGCATTGGACCGACTGGGTAATCTCTGCAGGCAACTGTGATGTGATAACAGTCTCACATTGACCTGTAGGGGTTGAGTAGTCTGTTTACACCCGAAACGTACATCAGCTGCACCTGAATCTGTGTTTTACTTCAATACAACATCTGTGCTAATCTCAATGCTAATATGCTAATATGTTGTTTTGCAACAACCGCTTGAATTTACACTAAAGTGATCAAACATGCATCTTAAACTGTACAGAGGAGCTAAAGAAGTTCGTGAATATATTACCATCTCTGGGACGCGAACATCTGCGCGCCCCCTGCTGGAGGACTCCGGTACTGGTGGCTGAGTTTTGGCATAATCTCAGCTGGCAACTGTGAGTAGTGTGTCACCCCTCTCACAGGCACTGCTGGGGTTCTGTCACACACAGCACTCGCACACCATGACCAAATAGCATTGGCCTCCATCGGACAGAAGAGAGCAACCTGTGGAAATTAGTCATAGTGTAATAGAATTTCGCTGAAAGCTGTGGCAAGGCTGAAATGTAAATGCTTAAAGTGTTTGTTAATCATTTATAATATTATTTGCTCACCAATTCCTAACTACAATCCATCCCTTCATTTATGAGAACTTTCTGATGTTGGTGATACTGCATCAGGAACTGATTGGATGATATCTAGGAGCCATCAGTTCTTGATGCACTCCCTTCAGCATCGAAAGAGACACCTGTGAGTCTTTTAACTTTTACAATCCAGTACATGGATGTCAGTGAACAGTATTAACGTGTAAAAGAGATGATACTGTAATTGTTTTGAACTGTTTATATATATATTAAAGATGCTGAATGTAATTACTATCTGCTAGCGGCAACAAACTGAATTTATAGACCTAATCTGTTTGTTTGAGCAGCCAGATATAGTAATATCGCTGTATTATTACTGTGGCTATTTGTCTTACTTATAGAGTTAAATACATCATATGACATATTATACATTGTTTTGTGCTTTACTTACATAACACGTTTTCTACTGTTTTCAATAAAGTTATGCTTTACTTATTTCAGAATATAAATGATCTCTGCTCCTCGTATGACACTAGACCTTTAACTGTAACTAAGAGACATACAGTCAAACCAAAAATTATTCAGACACTGGTTATATTTTTTGCTATTTTTTACTAGTGGGTGCAGGGCACTATAATTTATAATAAGTGAGTATATAGCAAAATAAACGGTGACATATTATACCCCCCAAAAAATCTTAATTCAGTGGACTACCACTAAAATGAATTAAAATTTGGGACTAAAGATTATTCAGACACTTTGACCAGACCATGTTTTGCTTAAATGTTTTTTTTTTCCCCCTTTAATGGCTAATATATCTTTTTTACACCACAGACTAAAGACTAAAGCATTGCTTGTTTATTGGTTGACCTAAATTTGTATTATCTTATTGTGAACTTAAATGCAACAGCGGACATCTATTCAACCTAATTCTTTAAATAGCTTTCTATGAAAGTTATGTGACGTTATCAATATGTTTGTTCTGACACAGTTTACTCCATATTTTATTAACATTTTCTAAACTAGCGAATAAACTGTGATAATGTAGAAAATGCTGAAGGTGTCTAAATACATTTTGTTTTGACTGTACCAGGGTTTTTATTTTTGTACATGGCCTACAAATAGCCCCATAAGAAACTCTAACGCTTACAGTAAGCCACATTTAAATGTCTGAATGTCACTGCATTAAAGGGTAAAAAAAAAAAAAAAAAAAAAAAAAAAAATATATATATATATATATATATATATATATGTCAGTCACAGTTTTGCCTGAGAAATGGTACAGCGCCCTCTGCCTGTGAACTTCATTCATTGAAACAGTCTGAGCTGTAAAGGCCTTTTGAGTAAACATTAAAATTCAGATTTTTTATATTGTTGAGACTGGTAGGTATAGGCCTATATAAGACACAGAAATATATTAACGAGAGAAATAGCAAAACTATGGACTGCATCGGTCATGAGTTTAATAACTTTAATGAGCGCTACAAGTAGCTTGTGCTGCTGTTTATTATCTTAGTGGCCACCAATTGCCATTACCACTGATCAGCACATGGAGTAACTCCGCTTCACTCTGATTGAGGTCACTTTATAAATTGTATGCAGTTTGAGAGCGTCAAGATTGTAGCATTGTCCCTCAAACAACATCAGTTGAACAACTGAAGAGTAAAAAACACCGATAGCTCATATGAGCTCGAAGGGAGGCAGAATTAAACGCACTAAAAATGTGCGTAATTTGGATTCGGGTGATGCGCCTTCACTACCGCCATCAATAATCGCAGAGCCGCCAAATATTATACCTGCCGGGCGACAGATAGACAGGACGCCTCCATCCAAAAGTGAAAGAGCAAAAACAAGCCCTTCCATCAAACCAGACGGTTCTCCAACATCAGAACAAACGGTGAAAGATGAGTCATGTGGCCAGGTAAACAAACACAACGAATGTATTTTATCTGTGTCTCTGATATAAAAATTTGTATGGATAGTTTAGTTTATAGTATAGTATAGTTTAATACACATAATACACATATTTTCTTTTTGTTTATTCCTTTTTTATCATGGAAATATTTTTGCCTGTACAAATGTCCTGAATATGTTACGTTATATGTTCTCTGAATATTTAATATTGTTTATAAATTAATGACTACTGAAATATAATATTAGTCATAATTATTAATGCTTTTTAACGTTGTATTGTTGTATTAGGGTTTAATTGCAAAGCTACACATTTCTCACTTGAGAGTGAGAAAAGTTAAAATATTAATCAAATAATATATTGTTTTTCACAAACCCACTAAATGCGTTTTACTTATTAAATTGAATAAAAATGCAGTCAAAATATGAAATGAAAGCTATAATTGGTTATATGTGCTATATTGGACTATGGCCTAAATCTAGCTTAGGCTATAAGCCCTGTCTATGAAACCAGGCCTAAATGTATTAATTCTGCTTAAGAAAGTATGCAATTCATTCAAAGATTTCAAATGCCATATAGTTAGTAATCACAAAAAAATTTGAGTTTGAGTTTCAAGGAAATAACTAAAACCTACTAAAATCTTTCCAAGGACATAACTAAACCCCTTTCTTGCAATGGATCAAATGAAGTTTTCCAGCACCCTAAAGTTAAAGATGAGAGGAAGTCGGTCAGGAGGTCTAGTTCTCCTGCTGCTTCAGGTGATTTCATACTCTCACTGACATGAGCAATCATATTCACACATCTCTCTATGTTCTCGTATTGGTTAGTAATGGTACCCCACCACATATACTCGCTGTGTCTTGTTCAGTGTGATTTAATTGCTTCAGTATTCACTTTCATGACTGTCCAGCAACGCCTGGGAATCCCAATCCTGAAACCTTCATCCAAGGAATGCAGGGATACAAATGGACAGACACGGACCTGGAGTTTGTCTATCAAACCAAATTGAAACGGCGAGTTCAACAGGCACAGGTCAATGAATGCATATTTCTGGATGGAATATTAGTGTACCACACAAAATACTGCATACCATTTTAATAATTATTACAATAATAATGAAACATTTCCAATGATATGCTGTCAAGTTATCATCTCAGGATATTTGCCATATGTTTATTCCGATATTTACATCAAATTTAGTTTAAAAGCACTGTATATATTACTTAAATTTGTGCAAATATATAAGTCACCTGCTATATATACACACACATAAATGTTGCATATTGCACACAGTATACATACAAAACATCACATCCTCTCCTTATTTTCCCATTTATGCTTGAATTAAATTGAACCAAGATGACATTTTCATGACAACTTTATTCACAGCAAGAGTTAAGCGACTTGCAGAAGTCTCTGAAGAGCATGAAACAAATGCGGGACGTGGGCCTTGCTGCGCTTGACAAAGTACAAACAGAGCTTTCTAAGGTAATATGTGGTACTTTTATAATGCATTTTGTCACGTCATATCCAAACACCTGTCTGATCTCAATATTTGTGGCTCTGGTGTTTGAGGTGGCATCATGTGAACGTTTGCAGCAAATTTCCATGGAAATACTTCTGAGGTCTCAGAGCTCTAGTCAGCTGGAAGGGCTTGATCTTAAAGCTCTCCTTGCCAAGCTGAAGGTTTCTGATGTGCTCTGCGCTACTGCTGAGGAGAAGGCAGATGTCAGCAAACTCAAGACAGAGATGGAAAAAGCACAAGAATCGAGGTATTAACCAGAGAGCTTACAAACATATGCTAAACTCACTAGCATGATGCTAAAATTTTGCCATGTGGTTGCTGAGTGGTTTAACTTGCATGTCTGTAGGATGTTTTATTGTCCACCAGAAGAAAAAGAAACCATAGCTTAATTGCTAATTGGTCATTTCTACATCTCTTGACCTCAACAAAAAGTTGTTGCTGCAGATTAGAAGTGTCAATTTTTAATACGTCTACCTTAATTTTGTTTGCAGAGCAAAGGAGGAGCGACTCATGAAGGACATTGAAAGCTATAAGGAGAACATCAAACAAATCAAGGTAACTGCTAGCAAGAGCACATCCTCATTCATTGCTTGAAATGTGTATATTTTGAACGTTTCGCACTTAAGATGATCCTTTTTGGTGTGGGAAGGTAAACGTAGATGTGCTGAAAGCAGAAATGTCTGCTCTTGAATACCAGCTGTCCAGTAAAGAGGTTAGTGGATCATATTTGACAACTGTTTGCTATGTTTTACCTGATGCCTTTAGCAATTAGCATGTAGTAGGCTGCGACGATAAATAAATGCAGAAACGATTCTCTCAGAAAGTGGATTCTCTCAGATTTTTAACAGAAGATGGCGCTGTAATCTTGTCTTCATTTGCACACTCAAATGCTCATGAAGAAGAGTGCTTGTGCATTCATGCAATTTCACCTCCGCTCAGAATGCTTTTATTACGTGAGATTAATGTGGAAACAACCCACTCACCCACTTACAATACCCTTGTAATCCGCTTCAATCTTTAAGCAGAGTACGGCTGTTCCTAAAGCATGCAGCGCCATCTGCTTTTCAAAATTGATCTCAGATTCGACTCGAGAGAATCGTGATGCACTCAGAAAATCTCAGAATCAATGCTGAATTGTTTCTCTTCTTGCGATTCATCGATTTATTTTCCTAGCCCTACTTGGCATATATTCAAACAGAATAAAAGGCCTGTTACGACAATGCCAATAACTATGTCAACAATTGACACCATGGAAACGCATACATAGAGTTATTTTCCAACTAGTAAACCCACCAAAAATCCAATATCCACTTGTATTTAAAGAGTTTGAGCAGTGACAGATGGCAAAACTGCAGCGTGCTTCTAATAAAACCTTATTCCTTGTTTATGAGAATGCTAATATAGTTATCGTGTGAACAGGCCTTATACAGTAACTATGCATTTTTACTCAATTAAATTTGTTTTTGACTCCTGTAGGAGACAACACAGTCAGCTAAACCAAGGCAAAAAGGCCACAGAGGCACCAAACCCGCTACTGCCCGTAAACCTCCAAAACCCCTTTCAGACCCAAAACCTCCTGCCTCTCCTCCTGCACCAAAAATCTCCAAACCTCTTCCTTCTCCAAAAACCTCCAAAGCTCCTTCTGCACCACAAACCTCCAAACCTCTTCCTGTTCCAAAAACCTCCAAAGCTCCTTCTGCTGCAAAAACTTCCAAAGCTCCTCCTGCTCCAAAACCCTACAAACCTCCTGCCACCCTAAAAGCCCAGATTGCCTCCAAACCTACAATCACCCCAGAAGCCCCGGAGGGCGATGTCAGTGGCCTTCGCCGCTCAAAACGAATCGCTGGTAAGAAAAAGTAGTGAAGAATCAGAGAAAAATCAACTCATTCCTCCTGCTCAGGACGTTGTCTTCATATGTTCTTACTCTCATTGAGGACAGACCTCTTATTGAAATGTTTTAATTTACAGTTGGCTTTTAAACTTGGAAGGAGTAGTTTGGTGCCCTCTTGTGGATATTTTGGTTTAACATTTATGAACACTCGATGGTGGAAATCAGATAGTTCTGTCTAAAGGTTTAACCACACGTTAATGTAGTTTTTCCATTACTCCACCTATTAAGAGTTTTTTTTTTCTTTCCTATGGAGATGAATAAACACTTTTTTTTCAACCCTTTATAAAGCCATCTGGGTTATGTGTTGTAGAAGAAACATCTGAAAGCTGTCATATTAAGTGTTGGGGAATAGCTATGTAACAAAATGACATCATTTAATTAGAAAATAAATGTATTTGTATTTGTAGTTCAGTTACAGTTACTTTTATACTTTAATATTAACGATTACAAAGGGGGTTACATCTGAATATTTTCACAGATTTGATTGATTTTTTTTTACCTAAATTGCATTCACTGCTCAAATATAAGAAAAGTAACCCTGTCTGCTTTAAATGTTTCAAAATAATTAACAGTTGAAAACATTTATTAAAAATGTAGCCTACTCAAAAAGTAATCAAATACAATCCGTTGCATTAATAAAGTAATTGAAACAGTTACACTACTTTATACATTTTAAATAGGGAAAATTGTAATCTGTAAGATTTAAGCGTACAGGTTGATTTACCAATCAAATGCTTTTATTATTATATTTTATATTTGACTTTTGATTTATATGTGCATGACACGTAATCTATCAGGTGATCGCTACCCAGTATGCAGGGAAGGACTTAAACAATAAGCTAGGTAAGTGGCCACTTAGCGCCCCAAACATACTTGGCGAATGCTCTGTGTCAAATGTTCACTCACCGCTCAAAATGCTGACTATTTGTCAGGTGCTGAGTTCTGCAAGCTGACTAATCGTCTCATCATAACATGTAAGTAAATGCGAATGTCACTGTGCGGAGGGCTTATTAACGGAACACCGTGAAATCACAATGAATTGGAGTGACAGCTTGTATGCCCACATAGCAATGTTTCTCTGGTCCAGCTCCGGCCCACACAACCAGCTGTTGCTTGGCCCACATACCGCAATGAATTATGGTCCTAGTGTGGACCAGGTCTGGATTTCAGTCAAGGGTCACACATGGCCCATGCAACAGACCTGCTGAAGTATTTATAAATCTTTGATCATATTACATAAAAAAAAAATACAAATGTCTTGCACTGTAAAAAGCAATACACTATATTTCCATAAAAACTGAACAAATATGTAATACGCATGCACATGACATTACCTTTTTCATGCATTCACATTTTTGTTGTTTAAATGCAGATGATGCAGGCATTGTGTTCAAAAGCTTGTGTTTTTAGGCCCCCAAAACAGTTATTGAAGACACCTGATGTTAAAAAACAGTCACTGAAGAAGAAAATCAAATGTTACCGTTACAAGTCAGTGTGTGCTTTAGTTGGGCTCTGGGCTCTTGACCCTTGACTCTTTGGGGGCAGTCGTGGCCTAATGGATAGGGAGTTGGGCTTGTAACCCAAAGGTCGCAGGTTCGAGTCCCAGGTCCGGCAGGGATTGTGGGTGGAAGGAGTGAATAACCAGCGCTCTCTCCACCTTCAATACCACGACTGAGGTGAGACCCTTGAGCAAGACACCGTTCCCCCAACTGCTCATCATATACTTTAAACTCTAATTGTTTTAAACCTTTTTGAATTTATTTGTTCTCCTTTCTACTTTGAAAATTGATCGCAACCAGTTTCTGGTCTCCATTGACGCTGGGTTTTGGGGCACATTTAACTATTGTGGACCTTTTCAGCCCAAAAAAGATTTGGAAAATATTTCAAACTCAGTTAGCAATGTTTTTGTAATTTATTTATATTTTCTGTTCTGTTTGGCTACAGGCACATTGCTATGCAATTGCTAAAGTGTTATTGTTGGTCACTTTATGGGCACCATGAGCCATTTTAATTTATAAAAATTGTAAATCTGACCTCATTTGTTGAACACAAGGTTGTGTGTGATAGTGATAGTAACTTGTCTTAGCAAACACTGCTAATAATGATTAAAATGTAAACCATTAGCATGCTACGAGACCACTTTAATCAGGTTTGAGCCACTTGGTTACTCTTCTAAAGTTAGTTTTAAAATAATGTTGTTGGAGATAATTTAACACTGATTATTTTGTGGTGATTTTTTTTTACCACTGGCTGGAATTCTACACAAGTATAATACATACACACACATGAACGGTTGGAACATGGAAGGTCTGTAGAGGAAACGCATTAACGCTTTGCTGATTCAACCAGAGTCACCCGTTATTGTTGGCTTGGAAATAGTGGATGAGAGACCGTGAGAGAGTCCAAATGTGGTTAACATATCATACGGCAGGGAACAACTTCCCCCGGGCTTACATCAACAGATTTCTGCTGGATCAGTTAAAATCGGTGTTGAAGCTGGGTACACTTTCAAAACAGTTGATTTTGGAAATTTTGTTTAAGATTTCTCAACAACGCTAATGTCTTCCAGACCCTAACTGGTTTCAGACTGTATTTCGGTGTTCGGAGGAAAGACATGTTTGTATTGCATTAGTATGTACCAAAATTAAACTTTGCAAACCACATTCATAACACTTTTGATAGAGTAAACATTTGAATCAGTCACGCATAAACCATCATAATATGATACATCACATCATATTGCTTCAAAAGATTCTGAATATCATTCACAAGAAGTATTTACTTTAAATGAGTACTTCGCCAAAAAATGAAGATTTGTTTAAACATTGACTCACCCTTCTGTCATCCAAGAACAGGTTTGGAGAAACGTAGAACTATATAATTTCCACAACAGTAGATCCTCTGCAGTGAATAGGTGTCGTCAGAATGAGAGTCTTCACCTTTTTGGGCCTTGAACGTGTCAGTTCCATTGCTGTCAAAGCTCTCAGATTTCATTAAAAATATCCTAATTTGTGTTCAAAAGATGAACAAACGATTAACAGGTTTGGAACAGCATGAGGCTAAGTAATTAATGACAGAATTTTCATTTCTGGGTAAACTATCTCTTTAATATTAAATGGATGTACTCTAACTTTAAGAGGTTAGAATATGACATCACACTTGGTCTGCTCCTAACAGACAGACATTAGACAGACCAAGATAGGATTCTTAAATATTTAAGTGAATGATGCAAGCTGCTCAGCTGCACCAACAAACGTTTTCCTGTGTCCAGACTTACCAAAGTCCTTTATAGAGACGAGACAGTGGGAACACACTGGCATTAAATCACACATTATATATATATATATATATATATATATATATATATATATAAAACTGACATGATGTAGTAGTCTTTGCAAAGTATTCTTCTGGCCAATGTCTCAATCAAAAGCAAACTCGAATGCGACACATGTGACCTCATGGTTGAGATGGAAAGATTTTGTTCTATTTGCTTTCACGAGCTCAGCCATCTGCTATTCTCTCTTTGATTTCTTCAATGGAGCATTGAGACAGACCTGGTTAAAAGGTGAATTCCCGGTCTTTGCACGTGTTGAGTGTAGTCTGGGGTTTATGACAGGTCTTGAGGGTCAATCTGGGGCTTACTGTAATAAAACAAAGCTCCACATAATAAATCAACCACATAAAAATTCAGTATATGGAATTTAGACTCTGAAAAAAAATAATAATTGTTGTCATAAGCTGGCTTGTGTATGTTAAATTAGCTGGGTTTTCATTTACTTTTTTACTATATCAGCTTTAGAAACAACATCTAATGATGATAGCTAACAACATGTTAATCCTGCTAGAAACATGCTAGCAGTATGCTATCATGTTAAAAACATGCTAATCATGCTAGAAACGATTAGCAACAATTAATGTTAGGAATTTATTAAATCATGCTAACAAAATAGGCTATCAACATTTATAATCTATTGATCTAAACTGTAAAACCTTTTACAACGGCTGCTTTCTGGCTATGCTTTCTCAAGCCACCTTCAACTTCAGCGTTTGGTATATTCATCAGCATGTCAGCGTTACTTCAGTAAATTTAAATAAATAAAACTGCATAATATCTTTTTGAATATCCAAGTTTTCAATTAATCTAAGAGTGATGTTACTGTTTTATATTGGTGTATTGCTAGATTTAAGCAGTATGAAGGTAGTAAATACTGTATATCACTGATGTGAATGTGACTTATCTGTTGTGTTTTCCCCCAGGTTTCATTGTTTAAATATATGCTTAATCTCATAGAAAGTTATTAGAATACTTCTCTGACATCTTTTTTGAAATGCTGCAACCAAGGCTCCACCGCAGCTGTAGTTCTCGGTTGGTACGTCATAGTCATTTATTTCAAGTTCAAGCTTAGTTTTTTTTTTTTTTTTTCATTCCAGGCATTCAGTACAAGTATGGTACGTAATGAAGTGTTGTTTAGGCAGTAGCGACCAGACAGGCAGTAAAAATCAGGGTTTTTTGCATACCCAAAATTAGTTTAGTTTTTTGGTAAGCTCGTAGCCGAGCAGATATGGTGCAGAAAAATAGGATTTATGGCTTGCTCTCGATTTTTGGCTTGTTCAGTACTTGGATTGGTGGGTTTCACAGAACCTGAGGAATACCTGACCAAATAAATACATTCTTGAAACATGGCCAGTATTGGGCTCAATGAGCTGAAAGACCTTATGTTTGCTTTTTATTCGTGTAATTTTAGCTCCTAGTCAGTTGAACCTGGAACATATTTAGCTCAATGACAAAGAGAAATAAATGGAGGAATCGTGTGATTGCGAACAACCACGTACTTTCGTATCTTTAACGGTCTGTTTTAGTCTGCAACAGCACTTCATTTATCAGGCCGAGCTAGTTCAGGGTGCTGTTAGCATGCTAGGACCTCATGAAAGCCTATTATTATGATGATAAATGCGTTGAGCTGGAAGCCACATATGTTGGTGTAAGAGATTAGCTTCTGTTTTCCTAGTATTAGCGGTGAGTCCTTAGACAAGGTCAGTGCAGGAGATTGAAGCCCCCTTAGAAAGCCGGGTGTCGTCCGGTCCAATGGATACCACCGATCTCATTTAAAATCCATTGCGCCATTAAAACTAACTCCTTTATTATGGGGGCGACTAGCTCAGGGTCAGTCCTTGATTAATCAGCCATGGACTGTGATTTACTTCCAGCCCAAATAAAGCATGTTCCTTTGTTTTGGCTAGAAAGACAGATAGGTGCTTGTATTTGAAACAACCCCAACTTTGATCACACACACACACACACTGATCCTTTAATTGTAGTCATTGCGTTCAAGGATTTCAAATTCACATGTTAGTTATCCTAACCAGTTATCCAACCCCATCGCAGCCACTAGAGGTCAGTGTGGCGCCAGATGGCACCTGTGTAAACTTCTGATAATTCAGTCAAGGAAAAGGAAAGGACGTACTGTAACACGTTTCCCATACTAGGAATTTGTGCTCTGGTGCACACACACAGCAGTGAGAAGTGATCAACCACACACACCGTGAACAGTTGGGGGAGTGGTGCCTTGCCTAAGGGTCTCACCTCAGTTGTGGTATTGGAGATCACTGGTTATTCACTCCCACCACCCATAATCCATAGTCCAACTCCCTATCCAGTAGGCCACGACTGCCCCAAAAGATGAGCTTTGTAGTGTCGCCCTGTTAGCACCAGGTAGCAGTTTTTAGAATCCATGTATTTTGATTAAGCACTTTTTTTTTTTTACTGCTATTTCGTTATATTCGTGGACATTTACTTTTTTTGAGATGTGCATGTTTTTCCTCTCTTCTATTTTACCACTGTGCCATTTGTTTTAGAGACCTCCTAAACATATGAAATAGACCTAATCTCCCCTGTCTACTGTCTGTGTAGTGATTAGCATGGTATGCTATTTCAGTGGGGTTTTAGATATTTATTTTTAGATAAATGCGTGAAATAAGGTCTCAAAAAACTTTCCCATTTGATTCTACAACATAAAATTCATCAGTAATACCCCATTTTGTCTTGAAATAGGCGGTTGCTAAATAACTAAATGGGACTACAGTGGTTGACATTTGTTGCTACAGAAGACATTAAATGTCTACTCACTATATTAAATGTCTACACATTAAAAGTCCACTTTTACAGCCTGTGTTTATAATTGCGGTCTTATAAGCTACTCTGAGTCAAACTTTCTAATTTGTAGGTTTTAAGTAAAGATTGTGATGACATTAAAGTACCGTTTTGTACTCTATTAACCTACTTACTAGCTTTTTACTACTACTGATTGTATTTAGGCTTCAGAATTAATCAAAATTGTGTTCTTTTAATATCTTAATAAACAAAATGTTAATGAATCATAAGCCTTAGGTCACAGGGCTTATTTTCTGCAGTAATTTAAAATAAAGAGAAATCTTTTGGGCATATTGTAGAGGGACATTTCTGTGTTGGCCTAAAAACACATCAGAACTTAGCTTATTGTGTATTTCTTATTACTATATATTCTTATAGTATATATAAGCAGGTTTGGCGTGCTGTCGGGAGAACGGCAGGTTCCGAACCCTAGCGAGGGTAAAGGTTCGGTGACCGGCTCGATCTTCGGCTGCCCCCCGAGCAAGGTGTAGTGTGAAGGGAGGTAGACGGGGAGGAGGTTTTTGCAAAAGCGAGATGCGGAAAGAAGGGGAAAGCGGATATTTATAGTGCTTTGGGAGAATTTGATTGGAAGCTCGTAACGAGGAGATTGATTAGCTGATGCAGGCCAGCTGTGGCTAATTTGTCCAGCGTTCCTCCCGAAACTATGTTATTGTCAAAATGTTCGTGTTACGAGTGCCCTAGCAGAGGCAATCACTTTAGCCCAGTCATACCACTGCAAAAGCCTGCCAGTCTCCCCACGTACTGTTTGCTGGTTTGGTTTGGTTTGGAGACAATCTATGGTCATCTCCCGAAGCCAAGAAAAATCTCATAAAAGCGTATTAGCGAGACGAAGGGGCTTAACTTCAGAATGTGGCGGCAGTCGCGTGAAGTCTGGCCAGGCAGTGTGAAGCATGCATAGCTGGTTCTATGAGTAAGCGAAGTGTGAAACCAGCCACGCAGATGCCCCTGCCAGCCCTAATACAATCCCAGAAATGAAAGCCTTGGTTTTGGGAAACTGTCTGATGGTGTTATTTGATGGTCTTCTAAAGTCTCCTCCAAAATCTAAGCAATATTCCACTGGAATGGACTTCTGATAGTTTCAGTCTAGACAAACATGCTGGTGTTAAATTGAGGCAACGTTAAAAGAGGAGTTTACCCACAAAATTAAACCTTTTCACTAGCTATGTTTCCATCACCCAATTTTTTATGCTCACTCTGATATATCGCATGAGAAATGACTGATGGAAATTTCAAATAACAAGTAAGTTTTTACGCTGGGTTTTGACTTGAAAAAGGGTTAATGTGAATAATGGGAGATGAAAATGCAATAAATTTCTTCAAATGCATCAAAACTATCGCTATGCGATTGAATAACTTGACTAGCATAACTCAATGATTTTGTTCTCTTTGACATGTTGGATAATAAACGGTGCTTGTTTGCAAGTGTTTTATATGATTTTCCAGTTTTTGTGCACATGTTAAATTTACAGCTTGGGATGAAAACCTGGCTGTTGAAGTTCCTCTCCAGATGGGACCAAATTAATGAGGTAGCGAGTTGAATCATGCAATCTTAAAGTAATAGTTCACCCAAAAATGAAAACTGTCACTTATGGTTCCAAAACTGTATGAATTTCTTGTTTCTATTGTACAAAAAAGAGGATATTTAGAAGAATGACTATGAACCACACAGTTGCCAGTAGCCATTGACTTGCATAATATGGAAATCAATGGCTCCTGGCAGCTATTTCGTTTAAATCGCATAAAAGTATTAAATGATTTCCTGAGACTTGGTCTCAAAATGGTGCAAAATTAGCTTTTTTTTGTTATTTTGGAACAAGTCCCCATCCACTTTCTTTACAATGAATTCATGAAATTCTTCAAAATCCAGTAATAAGTTTGGACCAACTTGAGGGGGAGTATAATAACAGTAAGTTAACTTATCTCTTTAAATCCAGGCTAGTCCACCGACAAAAAAATTCTTCTGATTGCTTCTCATGTGCAAGTTTTATTTTTGCTTTAAATCAAAATAGGCATTTATAGTGGCGATTGTAAGCCTGCAGGACATTTATTACTCCAGTATTTATATGACAGGAAACAAGCCTACTGATATGTCAACAAAAAGATCTGCGTTTTTAAGATAAGCTGTGTTTTTTATGCCGTGGGAGTTACGAAGCTAGCACTCCGGCTAACACATATATGATGACATACTCCATAGAGAACATGTTAAATAGTGTTTATATGTTCTTCACCATCACAAATCATTATATTTCATTTACAATATTTCTTCAGAAAAACTATATGGATTACATGTGTTGTGCTTTTTTGTTGGCAAAGAGCAGCATGGACATTTTCCCAAATGTCTCATTGCGGGTTTTATCAAAAAAAAAAAAACAATTGCCCAATTGGAACAACCTTAGGGTGAGTCTTTTTGAGTGAATTATCCATTTAAATTGCATGTTCATCTATGGTTGCTTGCATATAAGGCCTAAAAAGGAGGCAGCAGGAAAGGCCTGCCCTGAAGTAATTTGTTTTACTACTCCTTGAGGAATGCTTTCAGGAAGAGAGTGGTTTCAGGAGGAAGGGGGAAACAGGAGTGTTGAACGAAGTCTTGAATGTGCACTGGCAACAATTTGTAGAGAAGGCAGTAGAATAAAGCACATGAGACTAAACATTTGGACAGTGTCTAAGTACACACTCTGTTCAGCGAAGGAAGAGGGTGACGGGGGTCACTGGTCCAGCTGAAGAACCCGGAGACCCTGCATTCTTCAGATCCTCATTCTGAAAATTCATGAGGTGCTTTTTGTTGTGTTGTGGATTATTTGCTTCCCAGTTATTGCAAAAAAATGTATTGTAACATACCAGGCCCTGAAACCTGCTATCAGACTAAACATTGGAACACTTGGCCTTTTAGAGGTACACAAACTAGTTTGTATTAAACATTGTTCCTCGGTGGCTATTGGATCATGAACACTCAATAAGCATCATCTACAAACTCTGCAGTCTTTATCACCCTGGTATCAAATGTAAACTGAGGACTTGATTACAGTAGTTGTGGTCTGGATGACACTGCACTGGTGGTCTTGAGGTGTGCTTCTTTGATGCACTTGGTCTTGGGAATCTAAACCAGTAGTTTTCCTTTTTACATTTTAACTATTTCAGTTGGAACTACTAGCTAACTAAGCTGCAAATTCGAAGCTCCAATTTCCTGGGAGTGAATTTGGAGGGGGGACGGCGTTTCATTTCCAAATGGTTAGGCTTATTTTGAAATTAAAGTGATTTCTATATGTTATCCATTCAAAAGACCACGAAAGCGATCCCAAGAAGCTTCTATACTCTTTGTCCCAGTTCTGCACATTAATGTTTATGGTTTGCTGTGAAATGCTTGTCTATTGCTGCACGTCATGCTCCTTACAGGACAGATCTGCAGGGCAGACTGCAGTTTTTGTCATTCATCGTAACAAAGAAAGTATAGAGATAATGATGTGGAGTGCCTTATTAATTAAAATTATGTTTAGAGATAATCAAATACTAATCTAACTGCGATAATCTTACGGCGCGGACCGCTCCGGCAAGGAATGCTCACTCATACCTCTGTTTGGCAGTAGACCTCAAAAGTAGGAGTTGTCGCACGAATAGCTCCCACCAGGGGCGGAGTGGCCATTGGGGTGGGCGGGACTTTTCCCGGTGGGCCGGCCGAAGGATTTACACAGCGGATCACAAATTGAGCGGCCGCGAGGCAAACGC
>JAUCMS010000049.1:9771970-9782883 GCA_032357445.1 Enteromius radiatus | reverse complement strand
GGCACCGTTCCCCCAACTGCTCCCCGGGCGCCGCAGCGATAGCAATATGGCTGCCCACTGCTCCGGGTGTGTGTTCATGGTGTGTGTGCGTGGTTGATCACTTCTCACTGCTGTGTGTGTGTGCACTTGGATGGGTCAAATGCAGAGCACGATTTCCTAGTATGGGCAACCATACCTGGCCACATGTCACGTCCTTTCCTTTTCCTTTCCTATATAGTTGAGGTCAAAAGATTACATCGCTCTTTCAGAATCTGCAAAATGTTAATAATTTTACAAAAATAAGAGTGATCATTCAAATTGCTTGGATAACTTGGATAAGATATTTTACCTAAATGACGTTTACATATAGTCCACAAGGAAAAATACAGTTACATCTGCAAAACTTGAAAACTTTTGAACAGAATGGAGATGTGTAAATTTTTCTCATTTTGTCCAAATATAACTTTTGAACGGGGTCATTTTTATAAATTCATAATGTAAATTATATTATTCAGGTCAGGACTAAACTTGCAGATTCTGAAAGGGGACGTGAACTTTTGACCTGAACTGTATATTAAATGCATTTTATATATAATATTTACTACATAAAAACCACAACAAAATATATGACATGATAGTGGTAAATATACTGGTAATGTACTAAAAATATAAATAAAATAATAATAATAATACAGTCTCACAGATGTCATCATACTCCAACAATGTAATTTTATCTGAGCTGTAAAGGCTGTCTTCTGTGGTCTCCAGGAGGAAATGCTTTAGAATCAGACAGTATACGAAGCATGTGATGAATTAGTTTTTATTTTTTTTTTCCTGCACGACCTCTCAGTGCAACACGTTTATCCTGGCAGTTTGAATGGGACAGAGTGTGTGTTTCTCTCAGACAGCCTCGACTATGAGATCACACACACACACACACTATAAGCGAAAGCAGACGCTCACTGAATAATGTCAAACGCGTTTTATTTTGAGTTCCACACTAAGACTTTGTGGAACTAAATAACCTCCTGGTTATTCTGAAATGATTAATGCTCAGTCTTTCAATCAAGCTGTGAACAATGTAAACACTTTAGATTTTTTTCTAAATCAGCCAAACGTTTCAATGAAGGAATTACAGCAAGTTTCCGATAGAAACTGAATTAGGCTCTCATTTTGGACAGCGGGAACGTGTAGGGTCACAATCCGGACAAGTCGAACCTCCGCCCACATCAGTCAGCAGGCTTGAAAGTACTTGAGTGGATCTTTGGTGGGCTTTCCAGACATGTCATAGTCTATCATAGATGTAAATATTCCCTCGCTGCTATCAGCTCAGCCGCTTCACTCTGTCGCTTCTGATGATGGTTTATTTTTGAATACCAAGGCCATGAGTGTCTCAGACAGCTCCACAAATATTCCAAACACAAATGCTCATACAGCCGCGTGCCAGTGTACACATTGTGCAGCTCCTTACTATCTGTCAACCCTGGCAGGAGCGCAACGCTGCAGGCTGGGAGATTTACGATAATCAAAGTTCGTCTGGGACGGGGAAGGCTCCCGATGATGGAAGACGAGTCCCTGGAGTGTCGTACAGCTTCCTAGGCAGAAGCTAACATCATCCGTTTTCCCTTTACAATTTCTCAGCCAGCTTCAGATGAATATAGATGCATTCACACAACACTGATCATATGTTTACAGTGTTTAATTGTCAGTGTGACAAACTGATTCCGTGTTATTTTCACACAGACGTTTATTTGGATTTGCCTCTGTTTATAGAATTTAAAAGATTAGTATTGTTTTAACGACAATTTTGCCAAATTGAGTTTTTCCTTAAAGGAGTTGTCAGTCCGTTTTTTGCTCATTAATCGATTTACAGTTTTAAAAATAAAAGTATATATATATATATATATATGTAGTTATTATATTTTTGCATTGATAGATTAACCATTTTTGGTTCTCTTAAGCATCACAGTAAACAGCTCTTAAAATGTCTGTTTTATTGAAGAACATTTTAAACATCAGATGTCATCATTATAAACATCATTACAACCCCAAGAAATGAACATCATATTAGTTATTAGACATAGACCTATTATCATATATTGTCATGCAGTTGACGGGTATAGGTGCCACTGTTCCCAAATTTGGCAGGTAGTCCCTTCAGATTATGGTACTAATTAAATATACATAATTTTGTTTCAGTAGATCAAAGTGTTGCCAAGATAACAGACTTTCATCCAATTTTAGGCCAACATCTTTAACTTCACCTCATTATATCTTTTGAGAAATCCTTACACATTTCTTTATGGCATGTGAGGCTTGGTCTAGTAAGTCAAACAAAATTTTGAAATACACTTACGAAAAACTATATTGCATTTTGTAATAGTGACCACTATAATAAGAATCATCTCAGAATACTCAGAATCATCTTATTTTTAGATATTTTAATAAATATACAGTTAATATTTTTTTGATATTTTAAGTGTTTTATTAGCACATTCTTATTCAGCTGCGGGTGTTCTGGGCAGTTTTTAGGTAGTCGCTTATTCTATCAAGTCACAACAGACCACCCCCGATTCTCTATAATAATCAAGTCACTAGACATGTCTGCAGGATTTTTTTCACTTGTTTTATCACTCGCCAGCCGATTTTTTCTTTATTTATTTCTATTCCCCCAGCACACAGCTTCTGAGGCATCTTTCATATTTTGGACGCAATCAAGCCCAAAAAAAGGGTTCTTGTTTGTTTGTGTGTCCTGTCTTGGTTCAGCTATCATTTTTCACAATATCCCTCCGTTTCTCTCCTACATAAACGCACTTAGTCTTTCTCAGCCAAGAAATGAGCATTAGTGCTCTAATTTCCATATTTTGTGTAAACACACATCATCAAAACTGAGACCGCGACGAGTCTTATTTGTTCAGATGGAGTTGGGTGATACCGAACCGAAAGCGCTTGAAGTTTTGGGCTGGCGTTCAGAACTCAGCTCTACATGGCAATATGACAGGACTTTGGGTCGGTATCAAAGCAACATCTGTTAGGACCATTAAACACTCGCATTTACTGAAAAGGCTAATACTTAACAGAGGTTTACAAACTGACATGTATAAAAACACGCAACCCTGTCCGGCGTCAGTATCCGTCCAATTCAAACAGAGCTTGTTTGCGCAATCGATACAGGCGGAATAATCGCGCACAGTTTTTATTAGTCTGCATGCGTTTTTTTTCTGCGAAGGAAATATTAAGCTTGTGTTTATGTTTGAAATTGTCTGCGAATATCGTGAGAATAAGAATCCTGCTTGTGTTTCGTAAACACGCCGAGCCCTGAATAGGCTACTTGAAAAAGAAATAAACATTTCGCGTCTCGGCAATATTCAGATGAAGTAAGAAAATACTTATCAATCTCTGTGAAGTCGTTGCCAGTTGAAATTCACCATCAATTTGAGCCTAACCTCGTGTTAAAAGTCCTAGCCTTCACTAAACTACTTTAAACAGCCAGTTCCTGTGATTATGAGCAAATGAGTTGAGTCAAGGCCAATTGGAATGTAACAGAACGTAAAAAAATTAGTGTGTTGGTAGATTGCTTCTACATACTTTTCTCTAATAAAAGTCCCTTTCTGTAATTCTACTGCAGTAAGTTCTTCATCCAGATGCAGTTTGTTTTCATTTCCACCCATGATAAATTCTTTTCTCAAAGGAGACGTGTTAAAAACATGCATTGCTGAGGTTTACAGGTCCGTGGCGTCATAGATATTTTGACCCTTGATATTGCAGGTTCGGTTGATTTGGTCTGTTGAAAGTTTCCAGATGGGTCTGATGTTTTAGGTGTGCTTTTTGCAAGCTACAGACTGATTAAAGAGCTGCGGCTGTAACTCATGTTCAGCGCTGGAAAACGCCATCCTCACTGATGGCTTATTGATGAGGTAAGGCTCCAGTTACTTAAAGGTGAAGTTTTGAATTTCTGTGCCTCTAGCACCAGCAATTCATTTTAGAATGAATAGAGCATTTAAGGATTAATATAATGTAACATAAGCCTACTATCATATAATATAATATCATATTATATAATATGATGGGGTTTGGGAATTGTTTTGATGTTTTTAATGTTTAATTTGTCCATGTGTTATCATCTCTTAAAGGCAGGGTAAACCATTTTTCAAAAACGCTTTAGAGTCGGCTGAATACCAAAACAAACTTGTAGCCAATCAGCAATAAGGGGCGTGTCTATTCATGATGTGGAGGAGAGAGTGTTCAGTGATCAGCCGAGCAAAGCAACAGATAGATAAAAAAACAAAAAAGGAAATGTCTGCGGAATGATGAAGCAAGAAGTATGACATGTGTAAATATCATATCAGCTTTCCAGCGCTGGAGAGAAATAAATAGAACAGCAGTTTTCTGTTCGAGATTTTTTCGGGCATATCAAAACAGGGGTTTGTGCAAATCATCACACTATGTTTCTTGAAATCAAATTCAATATAGGAATTAAAACAGAAATAAAACAACTATGCTTATGCAGGAGTCAGGACCTCCCTGGTCGTTCTTGCTGCATTTAAGTTTTTATCGTAGGGATTTTGGCTGAAGCACTTGTATTTCAGAACCTGTTGTATTCAGAATTGTTGTGGTTGTGCTTGTTCATTACCATAGACACATGCTTAGAAAAAAAACAAACATCAGAACTGGAAAGTGGAGATGATAATTCTTCCAGCTTTAAAAATGACTGTCTGTACGAATCTGTTGGTCAAAATAATTTCAGGACATTTGGCCAGACAGCAAACAAAAATGACCAGACAGTGACTCAGAGACTGTTGACCTCATGGGGCTCTGGAGCAAACACCTCCAAATATTCATTTGATTTAAACGAACAAGAGGCTCCAGTTAAAATAACCCCACACCACTGCAGCTTCCAGACCACAGCGAAATAAGATACAAGCTACATGTCCTAGCCAAACAAATAAGAGGCATTTAATAGAGAAAAGTCCTCACGGATACCATGGTAGTCTGGTATAAATACTGTAATGTTCCCATGGTATTTCCCATGAATTATTTCCTTAGCACACAAATCAGAGGAAATAATATATTGCCAAAGGCAAGCAGTGTTCTGAAGTATAGATTTAACCTTCAGGCTTGTGCATCATTCAAAGCTATTAGGTATTATAAGAGTATATTATGCTTATAATTCATATAATTTAGGTGTCAAATTATATTAATTAATCTAAAGTTATTGATCTGGCTTGTGCAAAGAATATCATATTTTTAACTTTATGTGTGTCCAACTACAGGTATACAAACTTAGATATTTTCATGCAGTTCTATATTTTGTTGTATTTCTTTTTTGAAATTCTTTAATTTTTTTTGCGTAGCATTTTGTTTTTTAGATTTTTCTTCTGTGTTTTGTTTTATGCATTTTTTTGTTATGTTTACTTTTCTGCTTTTTTGTTTTGTTTTGTAGAATTTATTTTTTTTCTTGTTTTGTTCTATTTTCTTATTTTTATTTTTATTTTTTGCCGTATGTTGGTTTGTTTGCTTTTAGACAAGTCATGTGGATTACTCTAAAATTAAAATGGTGCTTATTCATTTTTGAAGACTGATAGTGCCAGTTTAAACTTTCTTTGTATGACAATTTCAGCTTTAATATTCTGTTAAATATCTATACTATTTCTTTATTTACTGTTTTGTATTTTTGCTTGTTTGTTTTGTGTTCCGTTTTCTTGTTTTGTTTCAGTTTGTGTTTTGTTTGTTTTGTATTTTTTGTATGCATTTAGTTTAGTTTTGTTCTGTTTTGTTTTTTATTTTCTGTTTTGTTTGTTTTATAGTTTTTTTGTGTGCTTTATTATTATTATTTTTTTTGTTGTTCCATTCTGTTTTGTTTTGTTTTTGGCCTAGTCATGTGGACCGCTATAACATGCCAGTCTACAGCAGATTCACTTTCACAGTATGAAAATTGCAGCATGAACATTTAGCAAAATATCTCTTTTTGCGTTCCACATATGTGTGAAATTACACGAGTTTCGAGATTTTTGAGTTAACTATCCCTTAAAAAAATATCTTCTAAATGCCTGAGGGAGTTTATGAACATGTTAACAGATGTTGTTGTTGTTGTTACACGTGACACTGACAATTAATAGTATAACCCTCAAATTAAATAACTAAGCTTTGATCAAGCACTGAACCCACAGCCTGACCTCATGACTTTGTATATCTCCCTTCTTCATCTTCTCCTGTCAGCTGACCTGAATGATGCTGCCCTCAACTCTCGTAACACCATCTGTGTTGACTTTCCACCATTAAGCTGCCACTCCATCTCAAATATAAAGGCCCAAAGGGGAGTACATTTTGGTAATAGACTCATCACAATCCCCATACATTCACCTCGAGCCAGGCGAGCTGCGGCTTTGGTTGTATTTCTTCGGTTGGATACAGCACAGCATCTTCCAGATAATTTTTCATTTCTTCTCACCTTCATCATATACAGCTGACATACGTCTGCACTCCCGCTGCCCTTGTCTGCTTTTATCATTAACTTAACAACTTGAAGGGCCCGCAGGTGCTACAACGAAACCACAAATGTTTCTTCTTGAGTGAAAATGTCTTTTGTTTCACAAACTTCCAATCCTTGATGAAATAAACTACTGGAATGTTGACATTTATTCTACTACGAGTCATGTTTTGGAACCGATACGTACAACAGAAAACCTACAGAAGGCTATAATGTTCTGGTGGGTGAATGTGGAGGTAAACTGGTCTGTTTAAATGATTCCGTGACCTTGTAAAAATATCATGACTGTCCTCTAGAGTCTCTGAGAATATGCTAAAAAAATATGTGAAGACAAATGTGCACTCTAAATAGGCCCTATTTCAAAACCTGGTGAGTTGCCTATGTAGGGAGTATAGTTGCATTATGATAACTTCTAAGATACCTTTTTTGGCCACATCTGAAGGTATTTGAAGAAAGCCCACTCCTGTAAAACACCCAAATGACGTTACCGACATACTTGGTCTCACCACACACTCACACTCTTGTATTCCAAAATATATATTTATATTTTGAAATAAACTTGAAATGTATTGTTTCTATGCAATCAGCAACTTTAAATTGATAGTTTTTTCTTGATAGAAATTTCTTAATACATGTAGTTTTTTAGTACACTACTCAGGTGGGTGGCGTGGTTCACAGCTTATAACTAGGGATTCACCGATAATCATCGGCGATACGTTTGCGGGTTTTGTCAGTAAAGCCGTTACTGTAAATCAGCGGTAAATTCCATCAGGTGCATGATTTCACATTGAGCCGTATATACTACACACAGCTGTTGTTTATTGACAAGCTGCGCAAAACCATGTTCATTATCAGCGTGGATTTGCGCAGGTCCTCAACGAACAACGGTTGTGTAGTAGTACATACAGCTGATCAGCAAAAACTTCAGAATCCAAAATGGCCAGCTTAGGCTAAAAAAAATAGAAATAGAAATATATGCCTCTTCATAAATATTTTTGCATACTGCAAAACTGAAAAAAACTTACCTATACATATGAATCGCTTCAGTTTCCAGTTAACAATTAACACCAGAGGCAGTAAAACTCCTACAACTTTTATTCCTTTTTACACAAAAGTATGATTTTACAGGTACATATTTAATTAGTAAAGATAATTTTCATATAATTAGTTGTGTGAAGATTTGAAAACATACTTTTGAACGTTGTCGTCACATACTGTATACAGCTTCATATATATGAGTTTTCTAGTTCAGGTGGTTTACTCGGTAGTTTATACGGTGATTCCATGTAAAACAGTTCCACAAAACAGATCAAATCAGCGTAAGAAAGTTAAAATAACATGGGTGCATCAGCAAATAATATTACTTTTGCATTTGTTAAAACGGTCCAGTAGATTTAGGTTTGGGTTTGGTGTAAGGAATATTTACAGGGCATTAATCTTTAGCGACACTCACTGGATATTTCATTTCTGCATTATAAAAACACTGCAATACGTACCTGTACCAACCTAATACAAACGTGCCATGGTTACGTTTTAAATGTGTGTTTCAGTGCCACTCTCTGGACATTTCACTTTAAAACTGTGGTGAAACGTGCAATAACGTACATATTTACAGGGATGCATAGGCATGTATTTCCAATGAGCCTCAACATAAGTGACACCTGTTGTAATATATTGTTTATAAATGTGTCTGTTTGTATTCCATGAATGTCGATAAATAGTGCTGCAGATGTGTGCAGCATAACAAACCACTGCCTAGAAAACCACTGCAAACTTTTTGCAAAATTTACATCTCCATTTGGCATATTTTTAATTCACAATTTTAATTTGGGCAATTTGAAGGATAATGGAAACACAGCTACTGTACTATTCAACTACTGAGTTGAATGGATACAGCATATATACATAAGATAAGGAACAAATAATAATTGTTTATTTAGGATGCTACCTTAGAAGGCACCATATTTAGGTAGCTCACACAATTTTGGACCAGAGCCCTTGTGAACATTACTTACATGTTCTCTCCATGCGGCCTCTTGCTAAGAAAGCTACAACTCACTTTTATAATGGCCCATTGAGAACCCTCTCTAAAAATCCAATATGTGTCACCGGTAGTTTTCCAAAAGTTTTCCTGTTTTGGATTACAAACAGAGCACTATGCATTGGATGACAGCAGAGGGGAACAGGCCAAAATTTGCTCCCGACAAAAGCCATTGAAGCATGTCTGACAAGAAAATTGGCAAAAGTTTGGTACAGTGAGGTCTTAATACTCTCACTCTGCAAATAAGCATGATTTTACATGTCCTATTGCCCAGGAACAAGACACAGACGATACCAACAGTAATGCACAACATTTAGCATGTGCAAATATCTTGATCGATGCGTTAACAAAAAGTACTTTGGCGGTATTATGATACAGTGATGAAATCACGTGGTCATTGATACTGTGTATATACCATAGTACCACAATATGTTACTATATTAATATACTATAATATTTAGAATGATATACGTCCAAAAACCTTAGTATTTCTCTAAGTGATGTATGAATAATGCAGCTAAGAATGAAATTAATCTAGAAGCAGTTACACTGGAATCTTTACATGACTTAGAAACTATTTTTAAGCTTATTTTCTTTTGCAAATTACTGCACAAACATTTATTTTACAGAGCCATACCTGTTTAACTGGTCAATCTGTCAATTAACTCCAAAATTTGAAGTAGCTCCAGCAAATTTGGAAATTTACGTCTTTGCAAAAAAAAAAAAAAAAACTGGCACAGAAGCGACGATAAAGAGAGGGTTCACCCAAAAATGAAATTCTAGCATCATCACCCTTATTTCATTGAAAACCTGTTTCTCGTTAAATTACTTTATTTTGCAGGACACAAATGACAATTTTCTGAGAAAGAGTTTTGCAGCCACTAATATCCACTGTATTATTGTAAAATTTCTCAAAACATAGGAAAGGCAAACAATGACAGAATTGTAATTTTTTAGGCACACTTTATGCAAAAATAGTGATGAAATGTCAAAATACAATGGTCATATACAAAAGATACTGTGTCTGTTTTTTTGTTTATGCAATAAAAGTCAATGGGGTCCAAAATTGCTTTTGTAATTGTATGAACAAAAAAGCAGAAACATCTTATAAAATATCTTCTTTTGTGTTCCACACTAAGTCACACATGTTTGGAATGACATAAGGGAGAGTAAATGATAACAAAATTGTCATTTTTAGGTGAACCGTCACTTTAGTGTTGCTACTTGTGGGCGGAGTCTGTCCCAAAGTATGCGAAAGGGGGGGGGGGGGGATTTGCGGTACACCACTGATAGCAAGATAATAGTCTGTTTCCTTTGATTTAAATGCCGTTTTATTCTTTCCTGCAACTGGTCCTAACCTCATTCACCGCAGCGAGGGTGTTCCAGTGGCTTATGAATTGAACACAGTGATCTCGCAATGTTTTTAAACCCTTCGTGTCTATCATCACGTGCACTACCTCATGAGTTCAGCAGAAATGGTCTGTGGTGATGACTTTATTACACCGAGTGATTCAGTGGCCGGACAGGTCGACGGAGAATAAACAAGGATGTTGTGAAAGCAGTTAGGCTCATTTTCACAAAAACACAGCCTGTCGCAGACATGTTAATGTTTGTTGTGGGCGTCTGGAAAGGAGCATTTATAGGATTTCAGAATGTGTGAACACCTCTGTGATTTATTTGACCTGTAAATTATAGAGTTTCTGTGTCGTCAGACAGGTCTTCGATCTCAAAAGAGACGTATTTGAAACAATTTCATACTGGGTGGTTGTGTGAGAGTATAACATTTTTTGCAGTTTGATGACATCTGAACATAATTCAGTGTTCTCCAAAGCTGCTGCTTCATCTGTTCAATACAGCTCTGATGTCTGGAAGAGAGACTTGTTTTCCTGGGGAATTTCGAATGGGATCTTAGAATAATGATTTACAGCATTTATAGCAAAACTAAGTTCATGGCTAGCATTACTCAAATAGACTATCATGTTCGGTCCTATGTGCATAAGTTACAGTCATACCACAAATGGAAATTTTGATTTGTAAGGACTTGTTACAGGCCAAAGTTATTCTGTGACTTGAAAAAAAGATTTTTTAGCAATTGCAGACATGTGGAACGATTATTTTGCCAATTAAAGGGGTCATATGATGCGATTTCAAGTTTTCCTTTCTCTTTGGATTGTTACAAACTGCGCATAGATCCTTAAAGTAGCAAAGACTACAGATAATCTTCATAAAAGTTATGACTTGTCCACACAAAAAAAATACTTTTTTACATTAAAGAGTGGGTTTATTTTATAACACCGCCCAAATGTTTTTGCAAAAAAAGAAGCTATAACCCAATAAACACATCTACGTTGTGGCGACGTCGCTGCTACGTTCCATTTTTACTCTGGCAACGTTGTTGTCTAC
>JAUCMS010000049.1:9753224-9771870 GCA_032357445.1 Enteromius radiatus | reverse complement strand
TCGGAACAGTGACGAGTACATGTCGTCCAGTGGTTGTTCAGACAACCTTAGCACAACCTTCCGCAGCCGTGGTAGAACGGCAACATTGTGACAACATAGTAACAACATTAACTACACAACGTAGAACGAACAACCTTTTAGCCACGTTGTTACAACGTGGCTAAAAGGTTGGCTACGTCGAGGCAACGTTGTGTGTTTGTTGGGAATTCTCACTATAGTGGTGTTGCCAGCGCCATGTTCTGGAGACACAGCGTTTTTTATTGTGAAAATGAAACTACTTTGTTTATGCTTCCAAAAGGTCAAGTCAGCTCAGTCTCACAGTATTTTACAAGGTGGCTAATTCATACAAATTTGTACGATCTCACTCACCTACGAGGTCATGCAAATTAGCACAAATTTTCAACCCTGTACGGATATGTATGAATTGGTCGTGACTGTGTTGGTCAAGTTGTATTTACAACACTGTTCCGAACAGTTCAACACAAATATTAGAGTGTGTTCAGCCCATTTACAGAGGACAGACTCCTAAAACCTGCGGTGCATCCTATGCTGGCTGTGTATAAAGACTATGGGGTGAGGCAATTCTGACTCTGCAAGGACAGTCTGGCGCTTTTGACGTAAGTTACGTTTTCTTATTAAAAAAACCTGCTGCTTTACTTACTATTCAAATGTGAGTTTTGAGCAGTGTAAAGTAGTGCTTGTTGTTTGTCATTTCTATGATCACAAATGCAGAAATGGTGTTGATTATGAGGCGCAACGCAACGCACAAAAAGACAGTACTAAGTCATTATAACCAGTAATTATGTCCCTACTGGATGCAACAAATACCTCATTTGTAATGGCTTTTATTATTTTTGTGTCAAAGCAACAGGATGCGGTTAAGGTAAGGAGCATAACATTTCGGTCACAAGCTTGTGGTATTTGGCCAGTCACAGTGTGCTGGATAGCTGGCCAATCAAAGCACACCTCACTTCTCAGAATTGTAAGCTTTGCTCAAATCCATTTGTTTCAGGAAGGCGGGGCTAGAGGAGTATATGTATATATATATATTTTTAAATTTAAACCCCATAAACATATTATATTAAACCAAATATACAAAATAATGCTCTTTTTAACATTATATGACCCCTTTAAACTCATGATGAAGTGTAAGTAGTGACAAATGTATTTTTCTGTATTGTGATATAGATCCAACTGCAATGCATTATTGACAAAGAACAAATGACTTGGTTCAATGCTTTGGTTGATACATTAATGCATTGGATGTGGGAGTGGCACTCAAAAGTGGAGAAAAATAAACAAAACTTTGCATGGGCGGAGCTTAAATAAACAAAATGATTGGAGAAACATGGAGAGAGTCTCCATGGGCTGCAGTACCCATTAAAACCACTAGCTCTCCATATTACATACTGCACTTTTAATTCCAGTATTCAACTGATACAGCTTTATTTGTGTGGGCTCCACCACAGAGATAAATTAAACTGTTTTTATAAAGAAAGTTCGGTCAGGTGCAGCCCGACCCAGACGAACCCAAACAGTCCCTGATCCTGTTCCATCACAGACAGCCTTGTCCAAGACTCCCCTAGTGGTTTACTGGCTGTCTTTTCACAGCAAGAATGCTCTGCTCTCTCTACAAACTGGATTGTGTGGAAACTTCTTTCTAGACATCAAGGGATGTGCAGCGTTTGGTTTGATAAAAGACTGCTGCTCTGTCTAAACTCCTTCTGAGATAAATTACTTCCCAGAGAGGAGGAGAAGAATAGGTTTGCTCATCATGTTTTGTGTTCAGGAGAGTTTGGGTGTCGTTTTGCATTCAAGATAGAATTATTTTTAATGCTCGGCTAACATAAATTGTCCACCCACAACATTGCTTGTCTCGGAGGAGCACTTTGGAACCCGAATAAAAAATAACAATTTATTCTGTCTGCCAAGAGAATGTGATTATTCACCGTCTGTGGCGTTGCATGGAGTGCACATTTTTCTCCTCAAAGAGAAAATCAAATAACAAACTTAAAATGTTACTTAAAAAATAAGCAGTGTTTGTATAGTACATATTAATGGCAATTTAATATTTACATGTTTTAGCATTTTATTTTTTACTTTTAATATTTCTTCTTAGATTTAATTTCATTTAATTAAAATTTAGATTAAACATTTATTTTATTTTTTATTATTTATCATATATTTTATTTAACACTGAAAACACACACATTTTATACTGTGTGTATAATATATATAAATATGTGTTTGTGTGTTGCACATAATACAATATATTATATATATATATACAGTATATGTTTTTATTTTTGTATTAATTTTATTGGGTTTTTATTTTTATAGTGCTGTCAATCGATTGATCACTTCAAAAATATTTTGTGTATTTTTTATATTTATTATATATACACGTGCATGTGTATATTTTTAGAAATATTTTTATATATATAATATATATATATATTGTTATATTTTTATACTAAAGTTTTTTTGTAAATATATACTTAATGTGTGTGTATTTATGAATAAATAATAAATAATAAGTAAACAATTTTTGACAGCACTGTTTTTGTAGTTTTATGTAGCTTTACTTTTGTTTCTGATTTATTTATTCAGTTTTTAGTAGTTACATTTTTCTTCACACTTCAATTATTTTAAAAGACTTAGAATATAGCACAAAAACTATGAAAAAATAATGCATAAGCATAAATGTTTTGAAAGTAATTATATCAAATATTGCATTTGATTTATTTTCCCAAATCAAGAACCGATGCTGTCATGTTTGTTCAGTAGGTCACGGTATAATTTTTAGAGCCGTCGATCATTGCTATGACATCATAAGCATATAGTTTGAGTCGCGTGTAAGAGGGTGATGACAAGCACATCCTTTCAGACTAAAATTACCCCCTGAATATGTTCCACATGATTTATCCTCTGCTGGAACATAAACCAGAGGCTGACCGTGATAGCAAACACCACAAAACGAATACTAGCCTTTGGAGAATTGCAGACTTGGGATATTTAGGGAAACCTGCATGAAAGCTTGTCTTTGTTACATTAAGCCTAAATGAGTTTTTCACATTCACAAAGCGAGACCTGTTTTACATCTTTTGCTCACTTTGTCTTGTAATGCTGCCATTTCAGCCTACTTCATTCTCTTATGTCATTCTCTTATGCTTCGGCAGTATAAATTTAAGCTGTTAAAAAAACATTATGCTGTTAATTGTGAAATATATACTGGATTAAAAGAAAAAGTGGGGGACTGCAGAATTGCAAAGTGGTGACATATTTGGCTTCACATAGCAAGTCACATAGCAAAAACATTAGCATGCTACTCTAGGCGTTAAAAAAAACCATTACCATATAGCATTAAAATAGATGTATTTACACTTTGTTGGTCAAATATCTGTTCAGTTTTGTTCACTTAAATGCATCTCTTCAAATATAAAATTGACCTTTCCTTTGCTATATCCTAACACAAATATAAGGGTTTCTGAAATAAAAACCATTGGGGAATACAGTATATTGCTGTATACAAATCCCAGTTGTGACTAATTATAATGATTTCTCAGGACCAAACTGACCCTAAGTATTTAATACAGTTATCAAAAATAACGATACAAAAACAGTAAGTATCTGCAAATAGCAAACAGCTAAAAACATTATTGCAGCAAAATTATGATTCTACAAAGAAATAATAAAACAGTAAATGAGAACATATACAGCAACAAATATTTTTTACATTTTCTAAAGGTATTTAACATTTTCATTATCACAACTTATTAGTGAAGTCTACAGTAATCCTACCACTTTTCAAATGTCATTTTATGTTTATGGAAATCAATCTTTACTATCCCTAACTATTTTAGAGTCTACAAATTATGTACTTTCTGCAAATATATTTGTGCAATTGTTTAGTTATTTTTAGGCTGTATCATTCATTCATACTGAGTTGTGATGGCTGTTTTTATTAATGTTTAATATGTACAAAAGAGTACCTTTTATACCTTGTTATATAGTGCACACAAACAGTACAACTTTAATTTAGCATGTATAGTTGTGATTAAGGTACCTCTTTTTTGATCATTGATGATAATAGCGCTGTTCTATTTGGAACCCCATTTCTGCCAAAAAAAAAAAAAAAAAAAAGCTTATTGAGACTGAGACTCTGACTTTTTTCTCAGAACTTATTTTCTCACAATTTTGACTTTTAAATCTCACAATTCTGACTTTATAACTCGCAATTGCAACTTAATGTCTCAAAATTTAGACTTTAAATCTTACAATTCTGACTTTATAATTCGCTATTGCGACTTTATGTCTCACAATTCCGACTTTGTCTCAAAATTCAGAATTTAAATCTTGCAATTCTAACTTTATAAATTGCAATTTTGACTTTATATCTCACAATTGCGACTTTAAATCTCACAATTCTGACTTTATATCTCACAATTCAGACTTTAAATCTTACAATTCTGACTTTATAATTCGCAATTGCGACTTTTTGTCTCAAAATTCAGACTTTAAAATCTCGCAATTCGGACTTTATTACCAGCAACTCTTACTTTAAACCTCGCAATTCTGACTTAACTCGCAATCCTGACTTTATAACTCGCAATTCTGACTTTATATCTCACAATTCTACCTTTAAATTTTGCAATTCTGACTTTATAACTCACAACTGCGACTTTATATCTTGCAATTCTGACATTATAACTCGCAATTCTGACTTTATAACTCACAATTGCAACTTTATATCTTGCAATTCTGACTTTATAACTCACAATTCTGACTTTAAATCTCGCTATTCTGACTTTATAACTCACAATTGAGTTTTTTTTAGTGCCATTTGTTGGTGAAAAAAATCAATACACAATTGCAGTTGAAAGTTAAGTGACTTGTGGCCAGGTATAGTGACCCATACTTGGAATTTGTGCTCTGCATTTAACCCATCCAACGTGCACACACACAGCAGTGAAAAGTGAACAACCACACACACACCCGGAGCATTGGGCAGCCATTGCTGCGGCACCAGGGGAGCAGTTGGGGGAACAATGCCAGTGGTATTGAAGGTGGAGAGAGTGCTAGGAATTCACTCCCACCACCCACAGACCTTGGACTCGAACCCATGACCTTTGTAAACACAAGTCCAACTCCCTATCCATTAGGCCACGACTGCCCCAAAGTCTGTTTATCCAGACTTCTGCATGTTATTTTGGACATACTGTGAAACAGGAACATTTTAAGAGACTCAAGAGCTCCAGCCAGGGACAGAAAATGGAAAATGAAGACGTTCTTAAGTGAGGATGCTAATGCTAATGCAGCCATATTTATAAATGCTCCCTAAAGCTAATTGGACTATGCTAACTAACCAAACCTCGATCATTTGTTGAATACAGACAAAAGAGTGCTTCTTTCCTTTTTCATTTAAGTAGTCTGTCCTAGCACAGACAAAAAGCTGTGAATAGTGTGACTTAACTCATCATTAGTTTATAGTCAAGAAATTGTTAATTCACGTATTAGTACATGATAATTCATGTACTGTTATTGCAAAGTGTTACTGAGTAATATTGTGTTGTTGCTAGCAGCTGTTCTTCTTCTAAGCTTATTCATTCATAGCTGTCTGTTTACTTCTCCAGGTCTTGAACGAGTGACTCTCACAGTCGATTTGAAAAGATTCAAATACCTTGCAGTCTTGGAAAAGTCCACTGGCATCTCAGACATATGGCTCAATATTTCAGAAAAGCCAGTTGAGAGTGTCATGATGTTTTTATCTGAGCCTGTTTTATGGACTTTCTTCAGGTGCCGTGTTTGCGCTGAGAAAGCAAGAATTGTGAGAATTAGAACTAGGAAATGACCTCAAATATTTCCACAGCTGCACTGTATCCAAAGTAAGGCCTGCAGCGTAAATACAACAGCAGGCTCACATTGTGCTTTCACACCGACAGCCTTTCAACAGAAATGAGACTCTGTTGTACAGAAAACAACATGATTTTTGGGTTGAGTAATCCTTTTCATAATGCAGATAAAATACTGTTGAGAATCTTAATGCCTGTCCTATACTTTATTCATAAAATATAGATAGTATACACTGCACAGGTTTCCAGAACGCTATTCCTGACTGGTTTTGTGCATTTGTTTAAACTTGGACTTTTTACTCCGATCCTGGGAGCTGAAAGAGACTGTGTTTGGGAAATATGACTATTATGTGCCTCTATGCAGGGTCAGCAATTGGTTTTCATATATAACAAGTATACTTACAAGCATGCTGAATGTGTCTGTACAGTAGGTCAGCCAAATTGTGAAGATGCATTAATGTTGGTTGACAGCAGGGGGCTCTGTAGATGGGTCATTCGTCAAGTAGGATTATTTCATGTTTGTTAGTTGTTTTCTTTTTAAATTCTTTTAAATGTCAGTTTTTAAGATTTTGTTAATTAAATGTGATTATACCTATTTTTATTAAGAGGGATCATCCCTTTTCCAGATATTTGTCCAGATAAGAACTTGATAACATAATAAAAAACATGATTTTTGAACATTTTAAAAACCCAGAATTATCTGTTTTGGCAAATAACTCATATGATGACTGAAACAGATAAAACGGTTTATTTTCGAGTTCAAGTCCTCAAGTGGTCAAAAGTATACAAATGAAGAATCACCAATAAAAAGACAGAAAGGAAATGAGTGAGTGAGATCGGAATGAAAACACAGGCAGAGGCTCCTAACTGCTTCTCCAAGACTCTCATAAAGCAGCCTTTGCCTGAACACCTGCATAGACGATTCCTTAGGAACAGTTTCTTCATTTTACAGTTTTAATAGCTACTTTTATTTCATATTTTAAATGTACCATTGCAGGTGAACATCTGTTCAGATCCAACAAGGAAAATCAGAAACATGACAACAGTTTGCATTGTTGATAGCTTCAACATTCAACTGAGTACGGCTAAAAGAAGACATCATTCTTATTCTACAAGGAATCATTTTTCATCACCACTAGTAAAAAAACATCAAATCAACATTCTGCGTGGGAAAGAGTTTTTAGCTTATATAAATGATCATAATTTGAATTCCAACAGTTTCTGACATGCTTTTCTCTCTATCATTTTTTTTTTCTCTTCAACTTTTCTTATTTACCCAAATGATATATGCAAAACCTAGATTCCTTCATAAACATGCGTGGTATGAGTAATTGTAAAATATTATCTTAACTGAGAAAATAGCCAAATTAACAGGCATACAGTATCTAAAATGCATCATCAACATTCTGTGCTATCGTATCTTGAATTCCAACAGTTTTGTTGCATTGCCAGTGCTCTCTATGAATTTTGAGAATGTGAACAACCTTTACTGTACGTCAGTATAAAATAGTTCCAGCACATAAGAATGATTCACAAATTGTTCAGTTAAGTATTAATGGAAGCACTGTGCAAGGCCGCGTCGTTTACGCCATTGTGAATCCAAACAACACGATTAAACGCGATGGGTGCTTGGCTGGCTGTGTGCGGCAAAGCAGAATAATATCCCGCTATACAAGGCAACATTCCAAATCACAATAGCATAAGCCGCTTTAAAGGAATGCTGTTGCTTGTAAATCTGGCACTGTGTTTTGCCAAAAAGACGATTTTTGCCACGCTTTGGAAAACACATGGTTTGGTGTTTGACACAGTGTTCTTTTGTCTCAGTAATGTAGGGGGAAAAAACAAGCAGAATGAACAGCTCTTGCAATGATAAATAAATAAGCTTCATTTCAGTCAAATATTTTGGAGTTGTTTTTGAACAAATGTCAAGGTTTCTGGCCACACTAATTGTCTCTGACCTCTTAAAAGTTAGCTTTTTCCTGTTCTGTGGCAGAAATAGTCCAGACGCCCTCATAGCAGTCTGTTGACACTGTCCAACAGCACAAGAACAGAGGAATAACCGGTGGTCTGCATTCACCTGCTAGTGTGAGTCACCGGATTCAACTGCCAATCGCACAGATTAAAGTTATTTCATCGCACCGCAGGAAACAGAACATTAATAATAATGTAATCTCCGGAGCTCTGATCAGGCAAGACGTATATTAACATGCACGCACATATACTGTAGGTAAGAACTATTATGTTTAGTACATATACAGTAGATGTGGGGATTTTGGAATGACATTTTGTTAGGGTACATCTTTAGCTACACCAGTAAGTGGCGACTTTCGTCTTTATGAGTGAGGCGCAAATCATGCAAATTAATCATTTAAAATACTGATTCGTTCAGGAACTAAAAAAAATTACTGACTGAATTTGTGGATTACTTTTCCCATTACCCTTTCTAAATATGGTACAATGTTTTTATTTATTAAACCAAGTCATAATACATTCAAATCTAAACCGATTTGTTTAAACATTCGATACATTTAAAATGAAATCACGTTGGTAGTCTAAAATGCTTTTCAAATATATCTATGATTTACCATCCATTTAAAATATAACTTTAATGAAATTAAAGGTATATGAAGTTATAAAGTTTAATGAAATTTAATATAAAAATGAATGAATTACTCATATTTTGTATTTTAAATTCAAAGTAACAAGTATTCCGTTAATCCCTAACTTTGTTCATACTATATGCAACATACAAGTTAAAAATTTGAATATAATTCTTAGACTTAGCACTTGATTCACTTTGACTAATTCATAAGAGTGAGTCATTGAATCATTTACTCTAATGATTTGTTCAAAACACCAGATATGTTTAAAACAACACTACTTGTGTGTAGGTGAGTATAAGTGGAAAAATATTATCGTTACTGATGGAGCAAAAATAGACAGATTAAGAGACAATAATTTTTCTAAAAGGTTCTATACAGCTGTTTGATGTATAGAATTGAACGATTACTGGTAGCCATTGACTTTCATAGTAGATGTAAAAATACTCAAAAAGAAATGCTGGGTAAACCCAGTGACTGGGTTTTTTGAATCAGTGGTAGGGATACTACTCAGAAGGTGGGGTTAAATTGCCCCTATTATGGGTTATGAAAGATTCATACTGTGGTTTTAGGAGTCCCCAACAACAGGTTGACATGCATTCTAGGTCAAAAAACACTTTCATTGCCTTATATGCGTTTAGTTTTAAATTATTTTCTCAACGACTCCCAAATGCAGGGGTGGACTTACCCATTAGGCAAAGGTAGGCAACTGCCTTGGGCCCCCGAAAGCCAAGGGGCCTCCAAAATGCTTTTCATACACGAGATGCGCATTAAGCGAAGACATGCAAATTTTGAATTGCAATTGAAAATGAATAGCTATTTACGGTGTTTATTACCATGACAACATCTGCGTGTCCGTGTTGAACGTGCATCTTGTGTATCTTGCTTGTAGCAAACGAAAATGTTATGCATCTGATACTGACTGCCGCAGGAGCGCAAGCTCTGCATCTGCTTCGTTCAGCGAACAGCGGAAAGGAGCTGCGCTTTCAGTAAAAAATGTGTTGTTTATCTGAGTGGGTTTATCTGTTTACATTTGTGGGTTTTTCTATGGTTACGCCTATCGTTTACACTAATCTGACATTCCTCGAAAATGGACACTTTTGAAAACGCTGCTATTTTAGTTTAAAAACTCTGTGGTAGGTTTAATGTCAGTGTGAACAAAGAGCATTTTCATTATAAAACGCTGCTTTAAAACGAAAACGCATAACTGTGTAACACATAATAACAGTAAATTTGTGCAAATATAGGGCCCCATTCCTATATTTGCCTGAGGCCCCAAATTCACTAAATCCGCCCCTGCCCAAATTATTCACTTAACGATACATTTTCCCAAATCCCCTCCTTTGCATGATGCTAATATGCGGTGATGGGTCTCATTTTTATTTCATGATGCCTATAATGCCTAATAAAGCAGTGTTTGTGAGTTCAGTGCTGCTTTGTGTACAGCGGTACCAGGGAAACAGCTATTTTTACCGCTCCAAAAGTGGCACCTAGTGGTAAAGAGTATAAAATTGCATTTTCATTTAAGCCAACTCAAAAAGACCAACAAGTCAGCTAGTTTTTCATATTAATGTCAACATGAAACGGCTTGTGATTCATTTTAAAAACGACTCGTTTCAATGAATCCAAATCAACTCTTTCTTTTAAGAGACAGTAACTTTATAAACAGTGCACTTTTAGGTTTAAAACTTTGTAGGCTGTTTTTATTCAGTAAGAGCTGTGTTACACATGGCATGAAATAATTTTCAAAAAGAAGGTCAGCCAGGTCAAAAGAATTATTTTCAAAAATCCATAATAGGGGTTCTTTGAACATGTAATCCAACCGCTGTGTCAAAACAACCCAGTTCCTGGGTTTGTCCATATTTCACCTGGGTTGTATTTAACCAACACCAAAAAAGGTGGCAAATTTGTGCTAATTCGTACAAATTAGTATGCGTGAGGTTTTGTATCATTTGTCTAAACCCCAGTGACGGGTAGGTTTAGGGGCGGGGTTAGGTGTAGGTCATTCGTACAAATTCATACGAACTGGCAACTCGTAAAATGCGTACAATTTATCAAAAATATAAAATTCGTACGAGTGAGGTCATACAATTTTGTATGAATTAGCCACCTTGTAAAATATATATGGACTGTCATGAGACTGTGCTGATTTAACCCAGCATTTTTTAGAGTGTCAATGGCTCCCAACTCGATTACTAACATTTTAAAAATATCTTCTTTTGTGTTCACCAGAAAGAAATTCATACAGGATTATGTGTGGGTAATTAAAATGATGACAGAATTTGCATTTTGTAGCTTCTAACCAGACTAAGGTACAGTATAATGCAGGTTTCTGCAAGTCAAACTGCCGCAAGTCAGCTTAAAAGTCCTTGTTTTTCAATTTATTTAGCATAGTTTTTAAATGGCTTGGATAATTAAATGTAGGCTACTGTGGGTATAAGCGTCATAACGGAAGCTAACAGCTACTGCATCAGTGCCCTGGGTGGAGGCTTACGTGATCGCTTTTCTCTCTCCCTTTCTTTCTTTTCCTTCTGCCCACCTCCTTTGAGGAGTTGCCTTGCCCCTCCTACCTGCCCATAAAAGTGGAAACCATGCTGCCTGAAGACTTTAACTACATTTCTCCTTCTGTCTTCTGGATCTTCTCCCTTAACTTCTCACTCAGAGAGAGATAAACCAAAGACAGAGACAGAGAGAGGCTAGGAGAGAGAGAGGTGAGTGCTGTACATAGACACAATGCATGCTGCAGGAGAAAAAAGAAAACAAAATAATAAGTGACTATTGCTTTAAATATTGATATTTGTGTGAATGGGAGTGTACATGCGAAGGAAAATCATGTTAGACGTTCACGATAGATGTTTCTTTTGATCATGTTCCTTGATGAAGCAGCCTGTTTCTTTCTTTCTTACGTTGTTTCAGGGTTCCCATAATCTGAAAAAAACAAACAAACAAAAAAAAAAACATGTAAATATTAAGGAATATTTAAAATGTAATTTCCAGGCCTGAAAAAAAGAAAACTATTTGACAAAATATTTAAAAAGATTGTAATTTCTATTGTGGTTTCTTTTATCTCCTATATATATATATATATATATATATATATATCCTCCCCCAAAATAGGGAGATTTTTTTATAGGTAGTTTTTTTATTAGATTTTAATTATTAATATTTTATTGATTATGATTATTATTTCATATACCAATTCCAGCTGCAGTAGTTTAATGATTTTGTTACTGATTATTTTAATATTTGAACAATAACTAGTCCTAACTGTATACTAAATAAATATACTAAACAAAACCAACCATATTTTTAGTAAGATATTTTTTGGTTTACCTTTTTTATATTACATATCTTAAAATTGTGATAAAGCATAGGACTTGTAATAAAGTATTATTGAAACTTGAAATAATAATAATTAAAAAATAGATATAATAAATTATGGTTATTTTTTCAGTACACTAAATTTATAAATAAATCATTTTTATACTATTTATACTATTTTATACAATTAATTATTAAATCAATTAATTATACCCTTTTTTTAAAATAAAATTGTTAAATAGTGTAATTTCTGGGCCTGGAAAAAAGTGAAATTATGAAATATGATGAATTATGGACACTTATATGACAATATTTTTCCAGTCACAATTTTTTGTAAAATTCATAGAAACTTAATATTCAAAAGGTTGTGAAACCAGATAATTAGTTATTATTTGTTATTTTATTTAAAATATTTAATCTATATAGTTCTTATTTATTTTAATATGCAATAATAAAAAGCTCAAGTGGCTATCCAATCCTTTAAACAATTTTTGGATATGCTGATTCATATCCTGCTGCTTACCACACCTGCTGCTGTTGTGCAAGGGTCTTTATCCAGCTCTTTATCCAGCTTGCTTTGTATATTTCTACAGCCACATTCGCTTTAGTTTCACTTTGATTTCCCTGGCACTGGGCATCGCTGTGAGCCAGAGGGCAGCTGTGCGTGATTTTCCCAGCTTCCTACAGCGTTCAGGGCTGGATGTTTTGTCTCCAGAGTTCAGAGGATCTATTCACGTGGACACTGAGACAAAACTGTGGTGCTTGGCATCCTCTATTCTCTCTTTTATCCTCTTAATCCATTTCTCTAGTCCAGATGGATTGAAAACATGAATGTCTTTCCACTTTGGGCCTGCCATTGATTAATTGACCAGAGCAATTTTGGTGATGTTTTGCTATCAAAAGGGTTTGTGTTTGTAATAATGATTATTATTAAAAAATATATATTTTTACAACACTGTATTAATATTCTTATGTTGTATTAATATTCTTATGTATTGATAGTCCCCCCTCCCCAAGGTTCATAATAATAAGAAAATGCTTCTGTTTCATATTGTAATTTGAGTTTCCAGATCGATCGATTACTGATTCTTTTAGTATTTGGACAATAATTGTTTTTAACTGTATGCTTAATAAACGAAAAACAAAAAACTAACACACATAAAAAATCGTATAATATCCTAAAAAAAGAGTTAATATTCAATAATATAAGAAACATTATATATATATATATATATATATATATATATATATACACACACACAGTATATACATACACACACATCTGAATTTTTTATACATAAATATCATTGAAAAACTACACTTTGTTATTGTAGTGTATGTTGGTAAGTTTATGTTACATATTTTTTTATTAAATAACCCTAAGCCATGGAAAAGCTAGGTTGTTTAATAGAAATCAACAGGAAGTATGTTTTTTTTTTTCTGTTATGGTCATTTTTGTTATTATTATTATGTGTGTATTTATTTTATTTTTTATTAAAATAATACTTTTTTTTTGTAGATTAATGTTTGTTAGTTGTTTTTCTTTTTTTGTTTCTTTTTTTCCTAAAATTTTGATTTCCAAGCCTGGAAAATTAAAGGCATTTAATAAAATAATAAAAGAATGCATAGAAATAATTAAGCAAAACCTTTTTTTAAGCAAAACTTGTGTGTGTGTGTATATATATATATATATATATATACAGTACAGTTTATTGTATACACCGTTCTAAACAAGTACATTTAACACATTGTCACATGAACATCAATGTAAATAAGCAGGCCTTAAATACACAACACAATTCTATTCTGAATTACAGTGAAAAATCATTCTAACCGGTTCTGATTCTGTCAGTGAATAAATCATAGACCCATTCATTCCTAGTGGTTTGTTGTTGATGTTTTTGTTGTTTTCCACTTTGAAATGAAATGGACCCTGTTCAAAATGAGAACTATAGTTCTCTGAGTTGTTTAGCCTTTGGAGCATCTGTTAACTCCAATGCGACAACCTTGGCAACCCTGCTGTCTCTCTCTCTTCCATTTTTTGGACCTTGGGCAGCTTGATTCATTAAACAGTCACAGATGCAGGCTGACCTGTGAATGTCCCTCCTTCAGTTCCCTCCAGCTATTAACAGATCACTGTTTTATAACTGTGTTTTGATCTGAATGAAAGCCATGCACTCTTACACAAATAGGAAACAAAGAAAACCGAAGGAAGGGGAGTCTTACTTGAGATTTTGTTGGAATATGATTGGATTGGTGTGCTTCATTCCCTAGAAATGTTTTGTGACACATATTATTTGGTAAAATTTTTTTTTTTTTTTTTAATTTAGCATGTACTGTAGTTTTGCTCATGAATGCAGCTATTGTCCTGACCTCTATGTGAAGGCCAAACGCTGTGTACCATACAAATCTTCTCATCATCGACTATAGAATTACAGGTCTTCCCTGGCAGTATATTCTCATGTAAAATCAGCATTGCTAAAACAGGAACACAGAAATGCGGTGGACAAATGATTTTCTGTTTAAAGTGAGGTTTGGCTTGTATCTTAGATTCGGTTTTAAAGATGCAAGATATCTGGAAGTCTGACAAGACTCAGGGCTGATCAAAAATGTATGCATTTATATTGTGGAATTTCTCTGGAAAAGCCCAGCTCTATCACAGAATCAAGGTATAGGGATGGTATGAAAGAGGAAAACCACTCGCCTGTGAGCTCATCCAGGACTTGAGCTTGGAATCTGACACATACGCTCCCAAACGCAGCCTGTGTTTGCAGTCTTATAAATCACCAGCATCAGTGAGAGCAACATTGAGTGCCAAAAGAGGCCATATATTAGTACTGATGAAGCATTCAGACAATAATTAGAGATTGGGAAATTGACTGGACTTAAAGGCTTTGTTTTTAAACACAGATATGGAGTGCTGTAACCCATTGCCTGGATTTGCTGCCCTTTGAAAGTCTCTCAATAATATTTTATTTTGATTTAGTTTAATGCTGCCAGTTAAATATGGTATGCTATATAATTAAAACCACAGTCATATTACCATGCAGCAAGACTGAATGCCTAATAAACAGGGGTAGGCAACGTCGGTCCTGGAGTGCCAATGTCCTGCAGAGTTTAGCTCCAACCCTAATCAAACACACCTGAACAAGCTAATCAAGGTCTTCGGAATTACAAGAGCTACAGGCAGGTGAGGTTTTTTTTCAGGGTTGGAGCTAAACTCTGCAGGACATTGGCACTCCAGGACTGACGTTGCCTATCCCCGCTATAGACTGTTACAAGTTTTAGGCACTTCTGTTAACTGAATTAGATCAGCGTTTGATGAACTTGCACATAGTTTTTTAGAGAGCTTTGTTGGGAGATTTCTTGAAGCATCTTGGAGACGTTGCCACAGTTCTTCTGGATTTAGTCTGTCTCAGTTCTATTTATTATATTACAGTATATTAGAATCATATTATTATACTTTACAGTATATTAATTATATGATTAATTTAATGTGATTTAAAATTAAATAATTACATTAATCATGATCATATATGTAAATATAAGTCCTACATCAAAGCAATAATAATTTCTAATATATAAACATGTGCACGTGTCATTTTTCCAGAGCATAACTGGACACTTTGTCGGGAGTGTTGAGGATCAGGCAACTGTGAGCTGTTCTTTGGAGAATAACAGATTTATTTTATATGAAAGGCTGTGTGATGGAGGAGTTCCTCTGAGGGTGAGATCACATTAAAGTTGTTTTACAGCCATTTGTTAATTAAATCCCTTTAATCCAGGAAATTTAAATTTGTGGATCAAACTCGTTGTTTAACCCTAGAGGGCATCATTTTGCCCCATCAAATACCTGTCTCACTCAGAGGCAGACTCCCTGCCCCCAGATACCCTGAACCGTGGAGTAGACGTGGGCGTGGCTGTGCTGCTGCAGTCAGCCAATCAGAGACTGTTGCTAACGCGTCGGGCCTCCAGCCTCCGGATCTTCCCCAATGTTTGGGTTCCTCCCGGTGAGTGTCATTCCACAGCGACCTAAACGATTTCTCAGATCCACACTCATATTTGTGTGCTCATGTGTTTATGATTTACAGGCGAGTGGGGTTGTTTTGGTCAATTGTGTCTGGTTCTGAGGACGGCCATTTGAAACGGTTATTTTAAATGGGTTCCTAATCTGTTCAGTATCAAATCGTACTTTCCATCAGAGACTGTGATGTTATCGGGTGAAGTTAAACAGCCACATGTGTGTGAGAATCCTGTGGGGTTCAGGACTAATGGATGTTGTTTGTTTGCTCAGGTGGCCACGTGGAGCTGGATGAAAAGGTGCGTTATGCTGCATTACATAAATAGTACACTGTCAATCAGCCAATTAATCAGTCAGTCAATAACAGATATTGTTAAGTATTTTTTTTTTATTATAATTAACATACAGGCTCAGGGCTCATTGATTTCTGTGTTTGTCTAAAACTAGCTGTTGGATGCAGGACTCAGGGAGCTGAAGGAAGAGACCGGTCTGAAACTGAGCCCTGATGAGATCACGTCTCAGCTGCTTGGCCTGTGGGAGGTGAGTGTTTATAGCACAGCGTTTTTCTGAGACCTGCAGCCCAAGTCCAAGGGCCACTGACCGCACGCTAAATTTGACAGATCCTGGCCGAATGCAAATTGTATTCTTGTAACAGTGGAACACTTGGACGCTACACACATCTGTTGTCAATCTCCGAGTTTTAATCACTGACATTAAGCTGCTGGCTCAAGATGTGAATTTGTTTCAAACATATATCAAAGAATAATGGAATAATTCGTCCATTGATGTTGTGATGACCTCATCGCCATGTTGTTCCATCGCTGTATTATTCCTGTAATTCACTGTAATATCCAGACTGCTCTTTTCTATAACTTGAAAGTGAATGAAAAAGGACATTAAAAGAACCATACATTTTTTTATAGAAGTTGGGTACTTTACAAGTCAAGTCTTTTGAAGCCACACACTAAATAAATATGGAGCAGACTGAAACACTAAATAGTCGTCACCTCTGGTGCACCTCTCAAATGTCATCAGTTGCATTTACACTTAATCAAACTTTTTGGCAGGAAAAATCACCATTCACTCTATTGAAAAGAGCAGTTTGGACATTTTTCCAAACATCTAATTTTGACTATTTTAGAAGAAAGAGAATATTGGAATGATGTGAGAATGGTATTGCATAAATCCAGTATATCCAATATTAATGACCCCCCACCCTTTTTTACTTTTTGAATGGTTTTACTATTATATCCAATAGTAATTTTTTTTTTCTTTCAATTTTTTCATGTGTCATATTTGTATTCTCTGTCCAGTCAGTGTATCCACCCATGTTATCCATAGGACTGCCTAAGAGACATCACATTGTGACGTACATACTTCTGAAGAGCTCTCTGTCACACCTGCAGCTACAGGTACAACATTAGGTCATTCACACATAAAAACAACAACAAAATGCTGCAGATTTGAAATCGATGTATGCCATAAGATCTCTTTCCTCTTTGCTAAGGATTGTTTGCGCCCTGATCCTGCTGAAGTCAGTGCGTGTGTGTGGGTCGATGCAGGTCTGGTGAAAGTAGTAGTATCTGCAGTAGATGGTGAGAAGGATTCTGTTCAAATACCAGCTGACCTGCCTCAGAGCATCAGGTATGGAGAACATCATTAATCTCTATTAAAGGAACAGTTTACCCACAAAATCAAAATATGCTGGAAATGTACTCCCCTTTAGGCCATATAAGATGTAAATGATGTTTCTTCATCAGAACAGATTTGGAAAAATGTTGCATTATATCACTTACTCACTGTAGTGAATGGGTGCCATCAGAATGAGAGTCCAAACAGCTGATTAAAACATCACACAATAATCCACAAGTAATCCACATGACTCCAGTCCGTCAGGTAACGTCTTGTAAAAGCTGCATTATAAATCATTAAAGCTTTAAACTTTGAAACCATCGCATCTGATCAAGTCCATAAGATTAAGTAAAAAAGTCCATCCCCTTTTGTCAGATCAAAATTAACAACATGTTTGATTATCAACTGTTTTGCTTATAAACAGTGCTTGATCTGCACATATTTTTTCTCATGATTTAGACGAAGGTAACATGGATAGAGGGTTATTCCACCCCAAATTGAAACTTTTGTCATTAATCACTTACCCCCATGCATTTTGGATGTAAACCGGGAGGCTTGTGACTTTACCATAGACTGCCAAACAATTACCACCGTCAAGGTGAAGAAAAGTATGAAAGACATCGTCTGAACGCACCATCTACCATCAGTGGTTCAACCGTAAAGTTATGAAGCTACGAGAATACTTTTTGTATGGAAAGAAAACAAAGATAACAGCTTTATTCAAACAATTCAGCACCATAACATCACCGTAGCACCATTTTGGACAGCATCTGGTAAACAACAGCGTACACAGTTCTGTGTTAGACGCAATGGAAAGCCCCCAGCTTTTCATACAAAATATCACAAATTGTTTTCCGAAGACGAATGATGCATTTACAGGTTTGGAACGACATGGGGTTAAGTGCTTCATGAAAACATTTTCATTTTGGGGTGGAGTAACCCTTTAATGAGGTGTGTTTCTTACAATCATACAGCCTTTTGTACATTAACTAATGTGGATGATTGTGATGTTTTTATTAGCTGTTCGGGCTCTTATTCTAACGGCACCCATTCACTGCAGCATGTAATGTAAAGAATTAATTTCTTCAAATCTGTTCAGATGAAATAACAAACTCATCTACGTCCTTGGATGGCCTGATTAAACTTAAAGGTGCCATAGAATGCATTGAGAGAATATTTGAAATTGTTGTCTGATATGTACATAGAAGGTATGTAGCTTA
>JAUCMS010000049.1:9719367-9733241 GCA_032357445.1 Enteromius radiatus | reverse complement strand
CACCAGTTCTAATACCACCCCTATAATCACTAGCACCAGTTCTAATACCACCCCTATAATCACTAGCACCAGTTCTACTACCACTGCAATTATCACTACTACCAATTCTACTACCACCAGTTCTACTACCACCCCTATAATCACCAGCACCAGTTCTAATACCACCCCTATAATCACTAGCACCAGTTCTAATACCACCCCTATAATCACTAGCACCAGTTCTACTACCACTGCAATTATCACTACTACCAATTCTACTACCACTACCACCCCTACTACCACTGCATTAAGTGCTGCAACCACCTTGTCAAAATCAACTACCAACCCTAACCAGCTTTTAACCACTTCTCAGTCTACAGGTAATCATTGCTAATGAGTTCTCTTAAATTCCAGCTTGTAATATAATTAAAACCATTTTGTGATTCGTTGAAAGATGATTTTCTGATATGATAACTTTCCAAAATAGGTTGTTAAAAAATATTTATCTTGACAAAGTATACAAAGAAATTAAGAAATGCATATCAAAACATGCTACACTGCAGCTATTTGAGTTTAGGTATACCAATTGTTTTTTTGTTTTTTTTTAAGTTAACGTTTAACCAGTCTTTCGTGTTTTTTGTCTTCTGTAGCTGGTACTCCTATTGCCTCAGCTCAGTGTTTGTATTTTACATCTTTCCACACATTTGTTGGGCTTAAACTTCTGGACTGTGACTTGAACCTGGAGGTGTTGGAAAGCAAAGTCAACGTCTGTATTTACATCTTTAACATTTAAAGCGATAGTTCACCCAAAAATGAAAATTTGATGTTTATCTTCTTACCCCTAGGGCATCTAAGATCTAGTTGACTTTGTTTCTTCAGTAGAACACAAACAAAGATTTCTAACCATTACAGTCTCTCAGTCATATAATGGGATGTGAGCTTTGAGAGTACATAAACAAACAAACACAGACGAAACCAAATTAAATTCTGCGGCTCGGTGATACAGTGATGTCTGTGCAACAGTTTGAAGTAAAACTCTTGGAATCAGATAAACATTACATTTTAATTTTTGGGTGAACTATCCTTTTAAGAGGGGGCAATGGTTGACGTCTTGAACAAATTCACATTAATTTTAAAAGTATATTTTTGTAATATTTAGGTTTTAGTAATATTTTGAATGTTCAATGTTTATATTATTGCATTTTAATTTTTGCACTGTTATTACGTTATCCAGTCATCATTTTAACAGTACTACCCATTCTATACATTTGCATACAATGTGTATTTTAACATGCTTTTGATTAGACAACAGATTGACACAATGGTTTTAACTTTCACTGTTTTGTTTAGGGGACTCTGGAAGGGAATATGTACATTGCCTCCAGTCTCCAGATGCTTACGTCCAAACCCGAGCAGCTGACGTCCTACAACATCACCTCAGCTGCTACAATTATCACAAACCTGCTGTTTGCCTCCATGTTAAATAAGGTAAGAATGAACAGACAATAAAATAAGCTAGTATGTTTGTCTTGACAGCGTGAATAGACCAAAGTAACATAGCAATATTTAATATTAATATTAATGTATCTTAATTGCAGTCAGTTGCAGAGTCAGTGGTGGGCACCATCAGCCAGCTCATGGAAACTGATAAAAACCAATACTCTGAAGACACCTATGATGCTTTTGAGAGGTATTTACACTCCAAACATACCTGTCCCACACAAACACAACACACATTATGATATAGGTTATAATAACAAAAACACACATTTCTGTGTAAGGCAGTTACAAATAAATAAACAAATACACATTTAATTATATACGTATTTGGAAACAATAGTTACCATGCTAAAATTATTATTTTTAACATTTTGTGTACAGTTTATATTTATACAAACAACTTTAAGAAGTGTTTATTGGAATAAAATATGAATATGAAATATTATTATGCTATAAAAAAAACTTACTGAAAACTTACTGAATGCATTATTTATGTTTCCTTTTACAGCATTTACATTTAGATGTTTAGATTACATTTAGTTGACAGATTATTATGTTTAACTTATTTATGTGCATCATTTCTGTAGTCTTACAAAGGCTTTGGAGGACTTTGCTTTGAACATGAATAACATTAACTCTAGTGTACTGGTGCAACCAAACCTAGCACTGCAAAGCATCAAATTGTCAAACTGGACCCCACAAGTGCAATTCTCCGCTGTAACAGGTCAGTACCAAAAACTCATATAAAGTTTCACCTGTAATCATAATATATCTGTGTAGACATCGGAACAATATTTCTACTTCTTAAACTAAACTAAGCTGCATTTCTCTAGGACTGTCAGGGAATTCTCCCAAAAGAGTTGGTTTGGTTGCAGATGATGCTAATACGACATCCTCTTCAGGAAGTTCCACTGATCTCCTGTTAAATATCAAACTGCAAAACGATTCCCAGAAAGACTGGGGTACTGCTTGTGTTTCTATTCTCGTTTTGAGAGACCCAAGTCAAAGTTTTAAATACTTGTTTCCCTCTCTTTTCCCACAGGGAACAGAAATCTCAGTATTGGAGTGGTGCTTTATGAAAATGATCGTTTTTTCAACTCTAAACAATTTAAGAGTGAACTCGATACCAAGAGAAGGGTGGTGTCTGCCAGCCTCACAGACAAAAGCTTGCTGGATAACGTAGAGTTCACCATCATTCCTGAGGTAAACAATCATCTTGTTATGATTACATAACATACGGCAGTCTCTGAATCACTTATGTTATTAGTCAATAAAACACCTACATATGACTTAACGTACAGTTGTTACCACATAATAATTGGCCAAATATATATAAATAAATATCAGAAAAACTGAAAAATGAATTACATGTAATTTATTTTACATATACATTTCTTTTACATATACTTTTCTAAATATTTAATACGCTTGCCACAGCACACCAGCAAAAGTAATGATTATAAATGTGTCCGGCAAAAACAGCAAGGAGACTGCATTAACATTTTAATTAGTTACTAGTGCTTTCTTTTTCGGTTTAGGAGACAAAGTCGGCGTCACTGAAGCGTCATTTCTTTAGTGATACGGGATTACATAATCTGACAATATTTGTTTTTCATTTGAAAGTAGACATTTCACTTTCTATAAATACATTTTTAATGTCTGTAAAGCAAACATACACAGACTTTTTCGCTCAGGTTCAGAAATAAATGAAAATAAAGATAAATTTGCTTTCATTATTTTACAAAAGCGTACTGTTTTGTTATTGTGAGTGGACACAAATAAACATAGGGTCTTTACAGATTCATAATCTATATTACTCTTACAAACAAAAATAAGGGAGTCTTTTAAGAGCAAGTAACACAACGATGCCTCCATCTGCTCACCTGCAGTGAGCGCTACTGTTCAGCTTCTGCACAGACACTTGAATTGCACACATTTCTCTTGGTTAATATTAGATTAAGCAGCCATGAAAAGTTTCTAATACTTACATAATTCAAATGATATGCTGCATTTGAGGTTGATGAATGAGCATTTGATGTCCTGTCCAATGTACTGTATTACCACATAGACCAGACGTTAATTTGTCTGTCATGGACAACTGGACTTTTTTTTTTCTGTGATTAATTAAATTTTGGTTGACCAAGCCTCTTCTGGTCAACTAATGATTAGTCAACTATTAGGGGTTGCAACAGTTCGAAAGTATGAATGTGTAAACACATGAAAAAAATGACAGCGTATCGTTAAAGGGGTACTGCCCTAATTTAGACAATGTAGATGAAAACTTTTCACTGTCTCATTGACTGCCAAGTAATTGACACTATAAAGGTCCACAAAAGTATGAAAGACATTGTCTGAATAGTCCATCTGCGGTTCAATCTGTATTTTATGAAGCGACAGGAATACTTTTCGTACGTAAAGAAAATAAAAATAACAACATTTATTTAACAATTTGTCTCCTCCTAACCCCAGGTAAAGACACATGTCACACTTGTAATTTGAAAGAGGGATTAGCACTTTATTTTACCCAGGGTTATAAACCCTGCTCTGGAACAAGGCTTAGCACCATATTTGTGGTGTTAACCCCACATTGCGGTGCTAGGTTTGTGAAATGGAGCAGTGTTTGCTTGTTGCTGCTGGACACTTGGCAACAGAAAGCCAATTAGAAACTGAACAGCCAGTAATAAAAAACAAACAAACATGCATAGTGTAAACAGCAGCAGGTGAGAGAAAAGTAAGAATATCAACACACTTTTTGTGCATGTCATGCCATGCCCTTAAAACCTGACAAAAAAATGTGTAAAAATGCTTGGCGCGCTGCTTTTCCCTTGTTGTGCTGTAGCCTGTGTTCTATGATTGTGCACTGTAGTGTCTGCCGTTGCTAAGCAACCATGACCTGTGCTCTCCATGAAGATGCAAAAGTTTCCAGCACTAATGGCTTGCAGTAGCTTTGCTACAAAATGTATCTAAAGAATGGCTATCCCTGTACACTTGGGCCTTGAGACACAGGAAAAGCCATGTAAATAGGTTGCTTAATATGCAGTGTCATTGTACTGGATTCGTGCATTATCTTAAAGTGACAGCAGTTTTTTTTTATTATTACAAAAAATACTCACTGCTCTCGATTAAATAGCTTTTGCAGCTTTAATAAGGACTAATCTTTAATTTATGAGTCAAATATACAATGCTATTTTACATTTGATTACTTTATTTAATTTCTGTACCTAAAAGTTAATGTTAGACCTATCTAAAAGCACTGCTTTTTTATTTGTATTTTTGGTCTACTGTGTTTATTTGTTCTGCTTGTAGTTCTTTATTTTTCCCTAGCACATATCGAACTGTACAAAAAAACTGTAAAACAGATGTGCATATATATATATAAATATCATACATGGATATACACACACCCATACATGCTGTCTTTATGTTTTCAGAATGTATCTGGCTCAACTTCTTACGACTTTGCATGTGTGTTTTGGGACTATGCTAACAGAGACTGGAGAACAGAGGGCTGCGTCAAAATACATAATCCCAATGGAGTGCAATGTAAATGTAACCACACCACCAACTTTGCAGTTCTTGTGGTACGTTTCACATACAGTACATATTTTAAATAAACTACTTTAAAAGCTACTGAGCTGTCCTTTCCTATCCACCTTATTTCCCCACTAAGATCGGGCACATATTTGTAAATGTAATGTGTCTGGCTTCCGGTGTCATTTAATTCCAGCTATTTTTATCCGTACAAAACAGCTTGTTTTGTTGCTTGATATATCTTACCATATAATTTTAATCCATTATTTTGAAGGAATAGTTAACTCAAAACTTTTAATTACTCGCCCTAGTGTTGTTCCAAACCTGTAAGACCTTCATTCATCTTCGGAACACAAATTAATATATTTTTAATTAAATCTGAAGGGCTTTCTTACCTTCGATAGACAGCAAGGGTATAAATATTATCAAGACCAAGAAAGGTAGTGAGGACATTGTTAAAATAGTCCATGGGACATCAGTGGTTGAACCGTAATTTTATGAAGTTACAAGAATACTTTTTGTGTGCAAAGAATCATCTCGGTTACATGTATAACCCTCGTTCCCTGAAGAAGGGAACGGAGCTGTCACATCGGGTATGACCGACAAAATTGGGGATCTTGCTTCGACAGACAAATCCACTTTGAGTGTATTAAAACACACCAATGAACATTGGCATGCACTGATTGACTGTTTTTGCTGAGGGTACAGTGTGGGGCCATGGAGGAGTCGATCTTCTGGCTTCCCTGAGGAACCTGATGATCATATTCAAGCAGTTCAACACAGAGTGAACACGTTCCTGCATGAGGCGTGCTGTTTGTTTGACCAAATCCAACTTCATAACGAGAAAAGAGATCCTCTGTGTTGGACAGAGTTTGCTCTTCTCCCAGTTGACCCGAAGCCCCGACAGGCTGAAAATCCCTGTGTTCGCACAACTGAACCTGAGACTGAGCTAGAATGAGCCAGTCGTCTAGGTAGTTGAGAAAGCGAATACCCTGCTCTCTCATTGGAGCCAGGGCGGCCTCTGCTACCTTCGTAAATACATGGGGCAACAGGGAAATTTGTGCCTTTCTTCGGCACTGTAAAGTAAGGGCTGTAAAATTCTGTATTCATATCGGCTGGAGGGGCCGGCTCTACCGCGTCTTTTGCTAGAAGGACCGCGATCTCCAATTGAGATCCCCGATTTCGTCTGTCATATCCGACGTGACTTGGAGTGATCGACTGGAAGGGAAACTAAAACACCAGCTTTATTCAATAATTTTTCTCTTCCTCATCACCGTAAGATGCCATTTTGGAGGGTAACGCGGTTTATGCCTGCACTTTTTTTCTGTGCGTAATGGTTTAAATTCAGAGGAAAGCATACACAGAAAATAAATTATGCTGAAGTTTTTTTAAGGTAAGTGTTTGCAAACAATTTATTTTAGCTACATTTTAAATAAATTTAGTTGTAAGTTGGTGAAGTAAATTTATTTAAATGTAGCTAAAATAAATTGATTGCAACCACTGATTTTTTTTTAATAAATTCAGTGAATCAGTTTTTTTTTTTTTTACAGTGTATGTAGCCTATACTTTGTGGTGCTCTCCAAAATGGTGATGAAAAGAGAAGAATTGTTGAATAAAGTTTTTTTTTTTTTTTTGCGCAAAAAACTATTCCCATAGCTTCATGAATTTACAGCTGAACTACTAATGTCACGTTAACTATTTTAACAATGTCCTTGCTACGTTTCAGTGCCTTAATTGTAGTAGTACCCTTGCTGTCTATGAAGGTTTTCATCAAAAATGTCCTAATTTGTGTTCTGAAGATGAGGGTGAGTAATTAAGCAGAAGTCTCTCATACTCACAGAAAATGAGTTGGTTAATCTTGGTGATCTTGGTATCTATTATTAAGATTTCTCTCTCTTTGCAGAGCTTTAGAGCAGACTACACTTACTCTGAGGCTTTAAACTGGATTAGCATTGTGGGATGCAGTCTGTCTATTATCGGTTTGGTCCTCACTGCAGTTTATCAAATTAAGACCAGGTAAAAGTAATGCATATATTTAAGAATAAATGAATCTTAAAGGAGTAGTTCAAGTTGCTGGTCCCCATTTTCCATAATATTGAATGAACCATATTCATATATCGTAAAACATATGGTACTTTCGAATACTTTAAAGAATACCATGGTAGTACCAAGCTAGATTGAGGGAAAAAAAATGTTCTTAATCAGTACCTTTTATTTTCTAGTAAAAATATTAAAACATTCTAAATCACAGTCAATGTATTTAGAAACAAACTTGCTCATTTGTTTACATAGAACATTTCATTCATTTCTCTCTCTCTCTTTATATATATCCCCATACATTACTTATTTATATATATTAAGCATAATTTTAGCCATTTATAGTGATGTGTGCTGAAAAACACATTTTTTCAATAGTGTAAGATAAAATGAAATAATAAAAATCAATTACATTCTATATTCTAGTCATTAAATAATGTCAATGTTAGGGGTATCCAGTATATTGGGACCACATCTATATTGGATAACTGAACATTCATTCTTTAAAAATACTATTTTACAACACTGTTAAATGTAATTTTCAGCAAAACTATGCTAATCTACATTAATCATCCTGATGTATTCTTTTCATAAATTCTACAGGAAACAAAGAGGAGCCAACTCCACCATGCTCTTGGTGAACATCTGTTTGTGCATGACCACCTACTACCTTCTCTTCATTTTTGGGATCAATAACCCGGTCCAAAACTCAAAATCATCTGTTTCAGAGAAGAACGTTATTCCTTCTTCAGATGTGCAGGAGATGATTGATCAGGGTCCTTGTACAGCAATCACAGCCCTGCTGCAGTATTTCCTGCTGTCCACGTTTGCCTGGAACATCTTGTATGCCGCTCATGTGTTTTTTCTCATTAGAAATGCACTCAATGGTCCACCCAAAGCTTTCCGCACCATCGCCATGACCATTGGCTGGGGTACATTTAAACACACTGATATTAAAAGTCATGACAGTTTGATTCTGTTTGCATAATTTGTAAATAGTCAGAATTTTACTGTTAAATATAATGTCATATACTCTATATGACATTATATTTAACAGTAAAATTCTGACTGATACTAATGTATTGTTATAGTATGTTAATATTATTTGTTACTATTTAGTTCATATACTTCTATAAAAGTAAATAAATTTATATTATATTAAATATTTTTAAATATATTTTATTAAATATTAAATAAAATAGTGTACAGTATGGAAATGGATATTCTTTTTTTTAAGATTTGCTAAAGATGATGTTTAACTATTATAGAATAACTAAGTGAGCAAAAGTAGCCTAATATCAAGATTAAAAAAAATTAGAATTGAGCATGAGGATAATCATAACATTTATAATAAAAAATATATATATATATATATATATATGTCTAGGTCTGCCTGCTGTCATTGTCGGCATCTCCCTGTTCACCACCTACAGCTTTAAGGACCCTTTAGGTTATCGACAAGAGTCATTGTAAGTATAAAATCATTGCTTTAGCCACTACAGTTAAATAACTGGTAGAATAACATACAGTAAATGGTAAAATTATTTCCACTACAAACTGTAGTGTTCATGATTGTGCAAATAAATTTAAATAATGTGATAACACAAGTTTTTAACTTCAAGCAACATTTGTTTAGTAATTTAAAACTCTTTTTCACACTGAACAGCTTGCACCTTCCAAGTTTAAATAAGAGCCTATGCACTGTATACCACAGATGAAATGGTATTTTATTTGTAATAACACATTTGTTATGTGGAACATAATTTACGGATTCCCCTGCATTCATGTTTCTCTTTTTATTGTAGTTGTTGGTTGGCGTCTCTGGACAAGGCGGGAAGGTTTGATCCGAAGCGACCAATGTTGTGGGGTTTCTTGCTCCCTCTAGCGGTTATGTTGTGTTTTAACACATCTCTGCTTGTCTACTTTTCTCAAACCATCTGCTGTGCGAATCCCAACCTCAAAAGGTACGCAAGTGAACATTGGAAACTTTAAAACAGGCACAGGGCTAATGTAAATTTAATAGATACTGTTAATAACTCCTATAATAATAATTCCTTTAATACAGCATTATCCATTTTATTTTGAAATTAATGGGAAATATTTCATGTAACCAGTTTTTGAGGTGCTGACGTTTCATGGCAATGAAACTTTTTACTTAAACATTCATTTTGATTTTTTAGCTCACGAGGGACTCCAATGAAGAAGAAGATTTTGAGTAGTTTTTCTCTGGCTGTGGTGCTCGGTTTGTCTTGGGTTGTTGGTTACTTTGTACTCATTACTCATGAGAAAACACTTTACATCATTCTCAGTGTGGTCTTCTGTCTCTGCAATACTACACAGGTGCATTATTGTACTATATTTGCTATTTAAAAAAAATACTAAGTAAGGACAGTACTGCAAATTCAGAAAAGATTTTTGATTTATTTAAGTTGATGTTTTAATATACTATTTATATGCATGTCTTACATTGGTTGACGGCTAACCACTACATTTTCTGTCCTTCAAAGGGTGTTCAGATTTTCATTTTATTCACACTGCAGTCTTTTCTAAAGACAAGAACTCGGTATAAATTGGATTCTAAGACTGAATCAAAGGGGGAGCCTTAAAAATGGACACAGAAAGCAGAGGGCAACAGACAAGAACATCAATTCTTCATTATTATTATTAATTTATTTATTTTGAAGTACTGTATTTTTTATTGATATAAAACCCTGACATTTATTTTAATCCAATTTGAAATGCATAGTCTTGTGTACTAATTGAACAAGTAGGCTGAAGTAGATGTACATTTCAGATGTAATGCAGACAGTCCTTTTAACCATAATTAAATTTTTATATTGGTCTTGCTTTAGGTCAAATTTTAGCTTTACATTTTCTTTCTAGTCTTATATGTTTGTTTTCCTTTTTTCTCTATTGCTTCAGGTTCAGTCATTGTGAAACAACACAACAGTTAAAAATAAAATTAATGAAGTTCATAATGGTTTACTTGCATTGTGACATTACACTATTCCGATTAATTTGTGCAGTTTAGCCAAAAAAGCAATATACATAGTTAAGTATCATAATAGTTTCCAATATAATCAGTGATAAATGTCTTTTTTTGGTTTTTAATTTACATAAGTTAATTTATGTTTCATAATGCTTTATAGTAGAACACAATGTTTGTATGTCTCCATTCACTTTCATTATGGAAAAATAGCCTATAATTAAAAAAATAATAAAAATGGTGATCGATGGTCATCCTCCAACATTTGCCATTTGTGTTTCTCGTAAGCAAGTTTTTGAACTAGAGCGAGAGTAAATTGTGACGTAATTATCGTTCCCCTTCAGTCGTTTCACTACGACATATGGGAACTCACATGAGAGACCAATCCACTTTAAGTGTATTAAAACACGCCAATGAAAATTGGCATGCACTGATTGCATCCAGCTGCAGCAATAAATAAAAAGACACGCTGGGGCAGTGTTTGTGGCATCTCGTAGTCCCGTAGTGTTGCTAAAGCAGATTGCTTCCCCGCACAGCAGGCTGAGCGTCTCCTTCAGTGCACCCCAGGAGGACGAGATGTCTATTGTAGCATCAGAGGGAGAGTCGGCTGGTGAGGTGAACGATGGTGAGTGCCCCTCCATGGTCACTGCCCCATCCGAGGCGGACACCGAACTGTCGGCTACGCTCCACAGTTGTGGTCCAGGAGCAGCACCTATGGCAGAAGGTGGCAGACGGTGCCAAAGCACACTTTCTCGATGCTCCCATCTCCGAGGTCGGCCTATTTGGCGACACTGTTGATGTCTTGGACAGTTCTCAGCAGTCCAGAAGCAGACTGAGGCCATTAAACACATCTTGAAGCGGGTGCATAGCCTCAGACAGTTTGTCGCCAAGGGGCGGCTCCCAAAACCACCCGCCAAGGCTTCAAAAACAAAAGGGGGCCAACTGGTGGCCTGACGTTGAGCTGGCCCGGAGGTGAAGGATGTTTTTCACAGAAAGAGCAATTTTCCTCACCTCTGGGCCCAGTGCCCTGAGGTCCTTTCCTGAGCGACGCCTTGCCTCATCAGATTCTGACCCAGAGCAATATAAGCACTGTCAGTGCAGTCTGACTCTTCTCCAGGTTGTTTGTCCTTCTAGGATCAGTCCTCGCAATCAAACCTGTCCCTCCAGCCGAGATGAGGTCAGGGTTCTACAGTCCCTACTTCATCGTGCCCAAAAAGAGCGGTGAGTTAAGACCCGTCCTGGATCTTCAAGCTCTGAATCTGTCCCTTCTCAGGCTGCCGTTCAAGATGCTCTCCCCAAAGCATGTCCTAACGTTCATTCGACACCAGGATTGGTTTGCAGCCATCGACCTGAAGGACATGTACTTTCACTTCTCGATCTTACCTCAATGCAGACCCTTCCTACTTCACCAACGAGCATGCGCAGGCAGTTCTGAATTGTCTGAAGTTATTCAGGCAGAAGATAGAGGCTCCTGGAGCATATGGCAGCTGCAGCTGCAGTAACGCCACTCGACCTGCTTCATATGAGACCACTTCAGCTTGTCCACATGGACTACACTGCGACTGTAGCCTACATCATCTGCCAAGGTGGTCTACGCTCCTGTTGTATGTCAAAACTCGTCTGCCATCTGCTCAGGGGAAGGGCACAATCTGTCTCGAGAAGTTGGAGGACCCTTTCAACTCTTCAAAGTGTACATTGCTACCCTCCCAGCATATCACGATGCAGTGGATGGTGCATCCCTTTGGAAGCACCAGCTGGTCGTGAAATTACTCAGAGATGCGAGATGGGTTAAACCCCCTAGACTGCACCTTGTACCCTCTTGGGACCTCTTCATCACCCTTCAGGGCCTGCGGGAGGCCCCATTCGAGCTGCTCGCGTCAGTAGAGCTTAAACATCTGTCACTTAAGACGGTGCTCCTGACCACACTCACTTCCATAAAGAGGGTAGGGGACCTTCAAGCTTTCTCTGTTTATGAAGCGTGCATGGAATTCGGGCCAGCTGGTTCTCATGTTATCCTGAGACCCCGGCCCTGTGCCCAAGGTTCCTGCCATGCCTTTCCGCGATCAGGTAGTGAACCTGCAAGCTCTGCCCCAGGAGGAGGCAGACCTTGGGCCAGCTCTTTGTCTGCTATGGAGGTCAGCAGAATAGGAATGGTGTCTCCAAACAGAGGTTGGCCTTTAGGTGGTAGATGCCATCTCCCTGGCGTATCAAACCTGCCCCTTAGGTGTTAGAGCCCACTTCACACGGAGTGTTGTCTCATCCTACGCGTTGGCTCACGGCACCTCTCTAACATATATCTGTAGAGCTGTGGGCAGGGCGACACCAAATACATTTGCAAGTTTCTATAATCTCCGTGTCGAGCCTGTGTCTTAATTTAGACATCAGATGAGCGGGAGGCCGGCTGGTGTCGGCTTGCTACGCCATTCCCACAGGATCCGTGCGCTATTTCACTCAGATTGTCTCCGGCAAACCCTGGGTCCTCCTGCTCCTCTGTCAGGACTAGATGCGGAGTAGTTCTAGCTGTGCTGCTACTGGATCTCCTTCGCCGAGTAGGTTGTGGCTACATAACTCAATGTTCCACGGTCAGCCAGAAGGACGTGTTTCCCTTCATATATCTATAAACCCATAGATATATTGTATTATTCCAAGTTCCACATGTAGAAACAAGCATGTGCTCTGCCCACCCAACTCCTGCTTAACAACTGGCATCCCTGTGGGGCCCCCTATTGGCCCTCAGGGTGTTGGGTAGGTTACGTTTCAGATCCTTCTGCTGACACATTCGCCTGTCGGCAGAGGGGTCTGTGCATAATGCGGCCTCAGGGTCGTGGCCTTTTCCATGGGTCTGTTCCCATATGAAACGTCTTAGTGAAACGACTGAAGGGGAACGTCTTGGTAAAGGTAACCCTTGTTCCCTGAAGGAGGGAACAGAGATGTTATATCCCCTGCCACGACCGTGGGGCTGTAGCTTGGCTTCTCAGTGAAAACTGAATATGCGCTGCACCAGCTGCTCATTTATACTCACGGTATCACGCCATCAGCTGCAGCTGGATGGCGTGTTTCAATATACTCAAAGTGGATTGGACTCTCATGTGAGTTCCCATATTTTACGTCTCCCTTCACTCCTTCAGGGAGTGAGGGTTACCTTCATAACCAAGACATTTTAGTATAACTCTCCTCCTTCCCGCGGTTTATAATACAGCTATAATACCGTTGGCTATAATTTGTATCATCATATGTTAAACTATATATCGTGAGTCACTTTTTGCCTCTTGTAAACTTGTACACAGAAAAGTGAGGTAATTCACTGTAGTTACATTTCGAGTTTCGAGTCACTTTTACCTCAGGTTGTCGTCGGGTGGAGGGTTGCTATGGCATCAAGATCAGGACCGTGCGCTGCAAGAACAGACGGAAGCCACGATCAGCACGCGAGTGTGTCACACTTTCAGTCGAAAAGTACATGTTGCGAATTGATCTTAATACAGATCTGGCCATTAAAAATGCGTCTTTTTTCACGCAGCAGCCTGCAAATCGTCTCGCGTGGTCACAGGTCTCCTGCAGGTGCTTTTTCAGATTTTTTTTAAACCATTGCGCTTTATATAATATCCACCAGGTGGCGCAAGGAACAAAATTCCCCTCGGCCAGTGTTAAAACAACTCCATAGCAGTCGCGGAGCCAGGATTTAATCTTTGGATGGGCCGTAGTATTTGGTACACTCCATTTACAGCATCAGCGCACACACTTTTAATTCCCTGACCGTTCCATTAGGAACACGTTATTCTTTACCGGAATAAAATGAAACAGGAAGAAAATTTCAGATCCACTTCTCAACGTTGTTTATTTT
>JAUCMS010000049.1:9683288-9701286 GCA_032357445.1 Enteromius radiatus | reverse complement strand
TTCTGCCCCGCCCCCAAACATATGATTCGACTATCAGTCGACTATTGGCAAGATTCGAAAATTCCCATTCGACTGTGAAAATCCTTAGTCGGGGACACCCCTAGTGTTTACATTTATGCTACATAAATTTAATGCATGCTTCTTATTACAAACACACAAAAACCTTTCAATTTGAGTACGTGGGCATTCCGGATTAAATGCTTCTACAGCGATTTGTACAAATAAAGACATGTTTGAGAATAAAACTGGTCTGTTCTACATTAATATATCATAAATTGTGCATGAAAAAAGGAATCTGCATTTGTGAATCAGGAGACACGTGTTCATTTATTGATTTCTTGCTCGAGGCGATCCTGTTCGGTTCATTTGGATTTTGAGACTTTTTTTTAAGTGTTGACGAAACACACGCAAACATTCACTGAAAGATTTTGATTTTGAGTTGACGATACCGTGCAAGCCTGAACTGGAAATATGCTCATTATGACTACTGTTATTAAGGAGAATTTCATTAAAACATGCAAAAACCTTGAAATATCGTAAGATCAATTTTACAATAGTTAATTGTTCATGCATCAAACTTTAAATATTTTAAACATAAGATTATAAGACTTTTTTATTTATTAATTTATTTTAATTTATTTAGACTTTTTACTAGGTTTATTCTTTCTTCATACTATAGACATGTAGAAGATTTTGTATATATATATATATATATATATATATATATATATATAATGCATTTAGATTAGATATTTAGATATTTACATTGGGGGCGGTCGTGGCCAAAGGTCGCCGGTTCGAGTCCCAGGTCTGGCAGGGATTGTGGGTGGGGTTAGTGAATAACCAGTGCTCTCTCCACCTTCAATACCACGACTGAGGTGAAACCCTTGAGCAAGGCACCGTTCCCCCAACTGCTCCCCTGGTGCCCACTGCTCCGGGTGTGTTCACGGTGTGTGTGTGCGTGGTTGATCACTTCTCACTGCTGTGTGTGTGCACTTGGGTGGGTTAAATGCAGTGCACAAATTCCTCATTCACAAAGTCACATTCACTTTCCTTTCCTTTCCTTTGCTTTCCTAATGCACAATATGGATAATAAACACTTAGCAGTATATAACTGATCAACAATAACTACCTACATGTGAAAAAAAGCTATTTGAAGCTATTATAATGCTACTCTGTTTTGTCTCCTTAAACAGCTGTTTTTGAGAAGACTTGGTGTCAATATAACACAAGCATCAGTCCAACATTCAACCCGCCTTCCACAGCAACTGCACTGCAGCAACCGCTGCCCACAACAGTAACTGCACAGAGTCTGGTGTGTTTAAACAATGGTTACATACAAAATGGGATCTGCATCTGCACAGATGACTGGACTGGAACTACCTGCAATATTTGTAAAACACTTTGAAAAAATTGAATAATAGAATAATCTTGTAAAAGTTTTCAAGGTTTCTAACGGTCTTGTTCTGGTTTTTTTTTAAGCAAATTTTTGCCTTGAAAAAATCTTCACAACAACTACTCGGTTAAGCTTTCCAAAAACTTTCTTAGGCAAGTTTGCTTCCTCCATAGAGCGATGTCCACCAGAAACAACAAATGGTACGTAAGTCTCTCTACTTGCTTGCTTTTTATTACAATATGCACTCAAAGTATAAATCTATTTTTTTATTATTATTTTTTTTTTTTTAGCTGGCATGCACCAGGCTTCAGCTCTCTGTAATATAAATACTCGCTTATTTGATCTTCCAAACATTCTGAATTGTAGTTTGAACCTGGAAACCATTAATACATGGGTATGTAATCGATGCCTAATGATTGTAATATAAAATAATATTCAACTTTAAAACAAATTATCCTCAGATGAATAAAGAAAAAGTCTGATTTCATAACACTTTTCACTGTGCACTTTTCAATCAAGGTTACTGAAGCTCCTTTGGAAGTAAAACAGAAGTTAGCCTTCAGTACCCAGATCCTCACATCCATACCAGAGCGACTAACACCCAACAATATAACACATGCAGCTCAAATAGCCAACGCCCTTCTATCTGACACAACAACTGCCCAAACTATGGTACTTAATGCTTAATCAGATACCCAGCACCTTAAACACTTAATATATATATATATATATACTGTATATATAACAATTTATATATGTGTATATTATTATCATCTGCATGGACATAAATTAATTGGGAGCCTGGACACATAAGGGTCAGTTTTTATTAGTTCAAATTTATACATCATCTGAAAAACATAAGCTTTCCATTGATGTATGGTTTGTTAGGATAGGACCATATGTGACTGAGGAATATGGAATCCAACAGGGGCAGAATTTTTTTTTTTATATTGAGACAATTGCTACATGAAAGTTGTCCAAATTAAGTACTTAGCAATGCATATTACTAATCAAAAAATAGGTTTTGGTATATTTATAGTAGGAGATTTAGAAAATATCATTTGGAACATGTTTTTTACTTACTGTAATATCCTAATGATTTTTGGCATAAAAGAAAAGTCCTGCGACTTGTGACTGATTAGTGGTCCAGGTGTATTTTTAGTATTTTCCTAATGATCACTAATACAATTAATGAAAACATGGAACAATTAAAAAAGCATTAAACATATACTTAACAAAACATAAAAAGGTGTCATAATAGTTGTACAATTTGGTTTTAAAAGAACAGTTGCAAAACTGAGTACACCCTTGGTTACATTCAACAAATATGTAATATTTTAGTACTTAGTAAGTTTACTAATCTGACCTTTCTTGGCATCATCTTTATCTGTCTGGGTGGATTGTCACTGTCTCATGTACTGTCAAAAATTATGACTGTCAAGGTGCAGAAAAGTATGAAAGACATTGTTGAATAGTTCATCTGTTATACTTTTTGTATGCAAAGAAAACAAAAATAACCACTTTATTCAACAATTTGGCACTAAAGTGCCATTTTTAATCCGCTGGACACAAACTCCCTATGCCACATCACACAGATATGTTTTCTGCATGTATTTTTTATTTTTTTTTGATTTGGACAAAAGTGTGGTTTGGTTCACAGAGAAGAGTGTTTGCTTGAATAAAGTTAAAATTTTAGTTTTATTTGAGCACAAAAATTATTCTCGTAACTAGAATTGTCAGTGTGTGTTTGTTTCGTTTTCATGACTTACTGTTTTGCCTTATTTGATCTTGTTCCTGTTCTTGTGTAGTTAATTAGTTTACCCGCTCCACCTGTGTTCCTTACCTGTTTTAAGTTTTTTTCCCCTTTAAAAGCCTGTTGTGTTTTGCCTTTTCTTTTGTCAGTCTTTAATGTCTTAATATTTAAAGTTAATGTGTGTATGCACCTGCCTTGTCTGCCAAGTTGCCTTGAGATTTTGTGTTTATTAAAAACAATTGTTATTTCAGTCGCTTTGAGTTTGTCTTCATGCTTCAGCCTCTGCCACTGAGACAATAATGTTATGGTTGAACCACTGATGGCAGATGGAGTATTCTGACGACGTCTTTCATACTTTTCTGGACCTTGACAGTGTAATTTACTTGGAACTCAGTGGCATAAGCCTCCCATTCTTTTGGAACATTATATTATTCGAATATCTCTAAAGAGCACTGAGTAAACAGTAATTGCTAAATTGGTTTGAAGCCTGAATTGGCTTTCAAATGCAAATGATTAATTCAAAAATATAGTAAGTCATTATTTACTGTACTATTATTACTATTATTTACATTCTCTCTTCACCCTGTTTGTGCATGGGTATCCAAATATTTTTCACAATTTGCATGTTGTAATTTTCATACGCATAGTGTAAACATGTCAGTGTCAAATCTTTCTTCACATGACATAGACACATACACTTATTTAACTTATCCAGGTATAGCATGGAACGTTTCAATGGCTCAATCCACAGTTGTCTTGAGAAAAATGTTCTTCTTTGTTGTACAGGATATTGCAGTATCAGCAGTGGCCACAGTCAGTCAGCTTCTGAGCGCAAGTCACGAGAAGTACTCTTCTGTCAACCTTGAAGCGGTTTCTCAGTAACAAAACATTTCATACTGACATACATTGTATAAACAGCATATTATACAAAATTCATAAGCACTATTTTTGTCTGACTTCAGTTTGCGTATGTTCAGACTAACGAAGACTCTACAGGATCTCTCTCTGCGTGAGAAACCAAATCCATTGTTAGTGCAACCGAATATGGCAGTGCAGTCACTGAAGGGAGAAAAGCCAATTAAACAAGTGCAATTGACCTCTTTTAAAGGTGAGTGTTTAATGTTTTCCCAAAAATATTAAGCAGCACAGCAATTTCAACATTGATGATACTGAACCATGTTTCTTGAGCAGATTATTAAAATGACCGTTCAAAAATCAGTGACGCTAAAGATGCTGGAAATTGGTACTCTGCCCAGTCTCTGTTTTCTAAAGCATTTTTTAAAAATCGCCTACCCTGCCCTTAACATATAATACATGTTTTAATAATATTTCACAATACTACTGTGGTTTTAATTCTCATCTATTTTCCAGGGCAGAGTGATACCTTTTTACCTGACAGAATACAACTGTTTACGACAGAGGGTGAGATTTCCAAAAATAAGATCGACCTTCAAATGAATGTCACATTCAGTAAAGGTAAAGCTAGATTCAGACTCTGCTTAACTATACTTGTACTTTGTAATTCTTTCACATGAAATGATCTGTTGATAATGATATTGAATATCTCACTCTTTCTGTAGAATATGATAAAGATGTTGGGTTTGTCCTTTATGATAATGATCAGTTCTTCAAGTCAAAAAGCTTTCAACCCTCTCTGGAGACCAAGAGAAGAGTGATATCCGCTAATCTTCAAGATAATTCTGGAACTGATGAAGTTCAGTTTGCAGTCACACCTTCAGTAAGCAGTCCAACACCACATACCTTTTTTAAAGGAATCACAAAATAGAGAATCAATATTTGCATACAGCACATATTTTTGGAGGTTACTCTAAACACACTGTGCAAGTTTCACAACTCAAAACTAACTTCCCAGTTTAAAATATGAATCGACCCATCTGAAATGCCTGTATTGGACATCCCTTGAAGAGATCACGCAAAAAAAGAAAATTACCCCATGATTTACTCTATCAAGCCATCCTAGTTGTATATGGCTTTCTTCTTTCAGAGATATACATTTGGCATTATATAAAAAAATAATTCTGAGCTTCATAATGGCAGTACATTCTTTTTATTCCGGTAAAGAATAACGTGTTCCGAATGGAACGGTCAGGGAATTAACAGTCCGTGCGCCGCTGCTGTAAATGGAGTGTACCAAATATTCTCTATCGCTCTGCCCGCAATATACACAATCCAAAGATAGGAAAAAAGGAGTTTAACTTTGGTATAGTTTTGTGTATACCTGCTTGTTATATACATTTTATATTGAACATATTGACTCGTTAAATTAAGGCCCACCCAAAATTACTACGGCCCATCCAAAGATTAAATCCTGGCGCTGCGCCTGTTGTTCCTTGCGCCACCTGGTGGATATTATATAAAGCGCAACGGTTTAAAAAAAAAATCTGAAAAAGCGCCTGCAGGGAGACCCGTGACCACGCGCGACGATTTGCAGGCTGCAGCGTGAAAAAAGACGCATTTTTAATGGCCAGATCTGTAAATGGATATATCAGTTCAATACAAGTCCAATAAAGTGCACCCATTTGTCACTATAAAGCCCTCCTTGCTGCTCCAAGTGGTTAATAAAGGCCTTCTAAAGTCAATTTCGTGAGACAAAAAAAAAAAAAATGGTGTTTTTTTTTTTAAACAATCAAATGCTAGAATGTGCTTAAAAAACATCTTTCAAACCTGAAACTGCCTTAATTTCATGACCCCTTTAAGAACAATACCGTGACAGATGTCCGTACAAGTATGGTGTTGATAAATGAATACATTGTTGATCCTTCAGGCCGATCCCACCTTCTCCATGAATGACTTTGCATGCGTCTTTTGGAGTTATGGAAAACAGGATTGGATCACAGACGGCTGCACCAAAATTGAAAACCCCTCAGGACATTTAGTTTGCAAGTGTCAAACGCAAAATAAAGCAAACTTTGCTATTCTGATGGTAAGATATATTTGCATAAGGATGTAAATTACATTTATTTGAGTTAAATGCATCAGTAAATTAAAAGTCCATTTCCACTAGAATTTAATAATGCAGGTGTGATTTTCTGCAGGCATATGATATCAACTATAATTATTCTGAAGCTTTGCATTGGTTAAGCATCACCGGCTGTGCTATGTCTGTGGTGGGACTGTGTGTCACAGCATTGTACCAAATCATAACCAGGTACAAATTTATAGTTTACACCGTTAAGCATACAGCTTTCTGCAGTGGTGAAGCAGTTTTTATGTTCATGCACATGTCACAGGAAGTCAAGAGGAGGCAGTCCTACTCTGCTGGTGTTGAACATTTGCATGAGCATGATGGTTTTCTACCTTCTCTTCATCTTTGGCATAAACAACCCCGTCCAGCATTTAAATGTAGCAATGGTGTCTGGCCAGAATATAGTTCCTCAGTCTGACTACCATAAGTACCAAGATGAGGGACCCTGTACGGTGTTCACAGCTCTGCTTCAGTACTTCCTGTTGGCCACATTCACTTGGAACACTCTGTATGGCCTTAATGTGTTCCTGCTCTTTAAAAACGGAGTGTCTGGAACACCTTCATGGTTTCCAAAGATCTCCATGGCTGTTGGATGGGGTAAGAGACATGTATTGTTTCATTTATGAAGAACCTTTTGGTAAAGGAGGGCTTACAGGATATGGGTTGAATTAATATACATGTACCATCTAATTACGCAAACTTAGACTAACAAACATGTGCTCCAACCAACACACTCATATGGGTCGTTTGGCGAAATACAACCCAGCAGAGCGACGCATATACTACAATTGCACCCCTATCAGCAACAGGACATGTGCATATTAATGTTTTGGACTATTTTATCTGCCATGTGACTCAAGGTTGGTGTAGCTCAGTTTGTGGAGCGATGCTTTATAATATGAGATGTGATCATGCGATCAAGGTTTATTCATTAGATATTTTTTTTTAGGAATATTGCCAAAAGTTTACTTAGTTTGTCCTTCCATACATCATGGATATTAATTGCACAAACATTTGACTAAGCCTAACCATGAAATGATGTCTCAGAAATGCCATTGGTATCTATAAAGCTTTTCCTGTTTAGGTTTGCCTGCTGTTATTGTTGGTATCTCATTGGGTTGCACCTACCATGTGGATGAGCCTTTAGGTTATCGACAAGAAGAGTTGTAAGCAACAAATATTTGCCACTTTTAAGTTCGCTTAAAGATGAACTTCACTACTTGATTTTGGAAATGTTGTCACCCTTGTTTGCTGCAGTTGCTGGCTGGCTTCAATGGACCACAAACAGAAGTTCAGTATAATAAAACCAATGTTTTGGGGATTTGTGCTGCCATTACTGTTAATGCTGATCTCAAATACAGCAATACTGCTGCACTTCTCTTACAGCATCTGCAGGACTAACCCTAACTTGAACAGGTATGTACCAGTAAAGCAGTTATCAGTTATCAACCAAAGCAGATTTATATTTCACCAATAACACAATGTTGCTGTTTAGATCGCGTAAAACTCCTCTGATGAAGAAGATTTTGAGTAGTTTCTCTCTCGCAGTGATGCTTGGCTTATCTTGGGTCACCGGCTACATTTTGCTCATCACACAAGAAAAAAATCTCATATTTATTCTCAGTGTGGTTTTCTGTCTCTTCAACACAACACAGGTGGGTTAATGCACATTACACCAAAATGCACAAAACTCTGATAATGGACTAAAAATAGAATCATCGTTGCTTCTTTATTAATTAAGTTTTCCACTTCCGTTTTCAAAGGGCATTCAGATTTTCATTTTATTTGCTCTGAGGCCTTTTTTAAACTCAAAACCAGCTATTCTTAACTCTCTGCATGCACCGGAAATAGGCTTTCACAAGAAATCATTTACATTATGGAAAAACAAGATGGCAGAAAGTGAAGAAAGCTACAAATCCACATATGACTCAGCATGACAGGCCCTCAAAGGTAATAATAGTGAGACTGCTACCTTGACCTCAGCAAAGATGTACATCATGAAGTGAATTTCACTTTGAGTCAGATATTAGTACAGATTCAGTATTGAGTCAGCAGTTACATTTTATATTTTCTGCACATGTTATTAGGAGCTTCTTACGCTCTGTTCACACTGTACACAAATCTAAATTGGTTTTAATTTAAAAATTTTTTAGAACTGACCTTCGACACTTTTTTTTAGGTCATGCAATCTGACTTCCTTATTCCAAAAGTAGTAGTATTTACTACAATTTAAGTCACATAATGTAGTTTGAGTTCTACATCAAAATTTGCAGAAATTAGCATTACATCACTTGCTCACCAGTGTATCCTCTGCAGTGAATGGGTGCCGTCAGAATGAGAGTCCAAATAGCTGATAAAAACATCACAATAATCCACAAGTAATCCACATCCCTTCAGCCCATTAATTAACATCTTTTAAAAATGAAAAAGATGCATGTGTGTAAGAAACAAATCCATCATTAGGTCGTTTTTTGATTGTAAATGGGGCACAATCTGCATATTTCTCTCCCAATGGTTTTACGTTTGATTTGTTTTATACAAACACAAAACTTTTCAGTCTGCAACATGTTAATTGATGGACTGGAGCGGTGTGGATTACTTGTGAATTATCAAATCATTCTGACGGCACACATTCACTGCAGAGGATCCATTGGTGAGCTAGCGATGTAATGCTAATTTCCAATGCTTTGTTCCAAAAATATTACTGGACGGCCTGAGTGCAGTCCTTTCAAGAATATACAAACATGTGCTGTTTCCCAAATTATAAAAATCACTTGAAATCCAATCTAATGTTGAGTCCAATAAACAACAGCAACAAAACAATAGCTTTTTCTTTAACACCTGATTTTTATTTGCTTTTCACACTAAAGAAACTAAAAGCATTTGAGCTGGAAATGCCAGTCCAATATTTGTTGCCCTTCTAAACAAAACTTGACAGTTTGACACAGCAAGAGCATAGTCAACTGCTAGTTTTGCCATGTGCTCTGTTGTAAAATAATATACATTGTTCTGTAAACACACCAATCATATGAGTTTGACTTATTGCTTTTTTAATTGACTGTTGATGTGCATGTATGTTAAACATTGATAAAATGATGTGGAAACTGTATTAGGAGACAGGTCTGAATATATATTTCTAGATCTTGTGTATGTGTTTATGCATTTCCTTAAAATGATTGATTTTGAAATTAAATCCAGAATCCTGTGTTAGTAACCATGTGTTTAGTGAACGTCATTAAAATTGAATTTCTCCACCAGGGGGAACCATTTGCAAGAAAATACAATTGTGATATGTATCAGAAACAATGATTGTAAATGATTGTAGTTTGCCTTAAATATATATACCTGTATATTTGATATTTATTTCCTCTTTGTTTTGCTTTTGATTCAAATCAGTGTCAGATGCTGTTCAGATTTGCATTGAGATTAAACAAATAAACAAAAACTTGGTCCAGAGAAATCCAGAATCTGTCAAACAAATAACATTAATCTTTTAGCCCTCCAACCTTTAAGGGTAGCTGTAAAACAAGTTAGATTAGCTTGAATGCAAATTAAACCACAGCTTTTCAAAACAAGAGATGACCTTATTATATGCTTGTTCTAAAGAAATTCATAATTACATGACCAAATGCAAATCTTCTATGCTAGCGAAAAACATAGTGAGGTTATTCTTGTTATTAGCAAGTGGTGAGGTTTTGGAGCAGGTGCCAGACCACTTTGGTTGTTATTTTCTGTCCTCACATTGACACAGGTCGGAATATTACGCGGCCCTACAGTTAAGCATAAATAAAACAGTTCTGTTCAACTCATAATTCAATATTTATAGCGGGTAGTCTACACAGACTAAGGCGTTTTCTCTTCCTTTGTAGACAATGACCTCATAGCGGTTCTGACCTCTTCAGTCTTGTGCATGTGAATGGTAAAATATGAATGGTAAAATGACCTGGTCACAATGTCACTCGTGATACCGTCATTTGCTGCAAGGGGGCGCACACATTCTGTTTCAGGCAGCACTTATATCAAGAAGAAATATTATCAACAAACTTCTTTAACACATTCATCACAGGTGTGATGCTGAACAAACAGGTAAACACAAATGCATTTTATTTAAATTGCATACAATTAACATACCTTCTCTTTTTTTCTGCCACAAAATTTTGGAGCCTGTAGTTTTTAGAATTGTTTTTGAAGAGCCAACTGGCTAAGAATGGCAATTACTCTATGTACTACTTGTTAAGCATTAAATCCTGCTCAGGATGACTGGAAGTGAGTACAAAGTACCGGTTCTTCTTTCTGGTCCACTGGTTTTACCACTTTTGGGGTAGCCTACGTATTGCCAAAATGCTTCCAGAAACAGCTGACAACTCACTTTAGGCTTGTTATGTTCACACTTCACGATTTACTGCAAAGGTAATTAGATTTCTGTGTCCTGTGTTTTTTCTGAACTTACGTGTCTCAGAAAGAGATCACCGTGTTCTGGGAATTACTGGCTATCATGTGTCTCTGGGATCTCAATTGATGCCGGTAAGTGACCCGTCAGTGTCACTTTCAACAGTCAAACGTGCGGCTTGAATGAAAAAAACTGGCCTCTGTCAGTGTGAGGGATTTGTGTTGGCACACATTTTGACGGCTTATAAGAGGGCAGAGGATTTCCTGTCAGTATGTTGGCTCTTTTGGGCGGCCTTTTTAATGATTCTGACTTGGATCAAGGTCACAAGACTGTTATTTTGACTGGTCATATGATTGTATTTCTTAGATATTAGTAACATCTGAGCAGTTATTTACAACTAATCATGGTTTTATAATTACATAATTATATATATATACATACATATGTATTTCTTTTTTCTCTTAAGCTTACATGCTATTTGAAAGGTAAGTGTGCTAACTGTACATTACAGATAGGGTGGATAGTATGCACATTGGGATGCTGGAAAAGACTGCTGTCAAACAGGTTTCCTATACACTCTCATTGGTTAGTGAAACAGCCTCAAATATATGTCATTGGCCGAGCCAGTGTTGCTGTGCTAGACTGGTCGAATCAAACAAAATAGATCACTTTCAGAAGGGACTAAAAACTGCTTTATTATGAATTATGCATTATGGTATTTTAAAATGTTCACAGATGATCAGAAGAAGCAGATGATTTAAATTTTTGACTTCCAGTGCTGTTACATAATGATCTGCATGTTATTAAAGCCCTTATGGTGTCTGTGTCATGCAAATTTAATTATTATTGAAATATTAATGGAAACGTCTGTTTTAGATCTGGTTTGTTCAGAGATGCTTTGACTGTTATGTGCCGTGCCATGAAGGAGATTGCGGGAGATGCAAAGAATTAAATGATATATATATATTGTCTCTCGAGGAGAGGCGCGCTCGATCCTTTAATGGCGGCGGTGATGAGGCACCATTCGCTCCAGGTGCGCCTCATCACACGCCGCCAGGCCCACTCAGTCCTGCGCCCCTCCTCTCATCCGCCCACTCCTGTTGGGAACCTGCAGAAGGGCGGCGCTGAAGGCCGGGGAGGGCGGTGATACACGGGCGAGAGACGGCTGCCTCGCCACATACCCTCCCCCAAGCGACATTCCAGTAGTCAAGTGCCGCCCACGCAGGGGTGCTACCTTCCTCATCCAGGCTCCATGCGGTCAGAGAGGGCGAGAGGGGAGTGACGCAGTGCCCACTGCGCTGGTTGGCTCCGCTTGACCGCATTCTCCACCACTTGTCACGTGACAGGAGCCAACACAGACACAGTGGGGGTGACGTCATGCCTCGGAGAGGCTTTTTATTAACAAAGTAACAAAACAAAGTGTCCAAGGGGAATAAAAAGTGTCCAAACTAACAGAAAAAGGGGAAGCTGGTGTCCTCCTCATGCTCCTGCAGGCAGTGAAGGGCAGGGAGTGTTCAGGAAGGGAATGGGTCCAGGAGAGGGGCGGAGTCCGGCGTTGGGAACCTGGAGAAGGGCCGGGGAGGGCGGTGATACACGGGCGAGGACGGCTGCCTCGCCACAATATATATATTTAATGATGAACAGGAATAAAACTCAGGAACATATTGAAACATAAAATGGTCTGACAACATTATAACATTAATTCAGACAAAGCAAGAACTAAACAGACAGGGTATAAGTACATGTAGGGGTAATGAGGGGAACTCAAAACAGCTGGGAGAGACAGGAGGATACTAATAAACTAATAATCACAAAATGACAGGAGCTTCAAAATGAGATAAAATACGTGGAGACTAAAAACAAAACCAAAATGGAAAGACATGAAAACGAAACTAACATTTACTTCTCCCTCCCGGAAAGACATGACCTCATGCCTACAAATAAATCAAAGAAAAAAACAATAACCGGGAAGGAAGGGAGGGAGGGAGGGAGGGTGGGCGCGGGATCGGGAGTCCCTAGAGGCCATGGCGGATCGGAGCCACTGCAGGCCATGGCAGGTCGGGAGCCACAGGAAGCCATGGCCAAATCACTCCCACGCACCCCTAACACGACATAAACCCCCCCTTGGGTTGTGTAGGTGTCCAGGCAAAGGGCAGTCTGGTGGGTAATTAGGAGGGGCAGGCTCCTGTAGCACGGGCTCTGGAGGGTGCTCTTGAAGCGCAGGCTCAGGGGGCACTCTTGAATTGCAAACTCAGGGAGCGCTCTTGCAGAGCAAACTCAGAGGGGGACTGGAACGGCTCTCCTGGCCGAAACTCTGGAGCAGGACTCAGGAACTTCGGACTGGAATCCGCGGGGAACTGAAACGGCTCTTTTGGCCAAAACCCTGGAGCTGGACGAAGAAACTGTGGACTGGAATCCGCAGGGAACTGGAACAGCTCTCTCAGCCGAAACTCTGGAGCAGGACTTGAAAACTGCGGACTGGAATCCCCGGGGAACTGGAGCGGCTCTCTCTGCCAAAAGTCCATAACATGGCTTGTAAACAGCGAACTGGAATCTGCGGGGAATTGGAACACCTCTTCTGGCCGCACATCATGAACAGGATTAAGGGACGGCTCTCCTGGCCGTAATTGCGGAGTGGAATCCACGGGGACCTGGAACCGGAACCATTGAATTGATATGTGAAGGATTCAGATGGGAGGTGAGCTGGCAAATCTCAGTGGTTTTCGGGTAGGACTGGACAAGATATCACTGAATATCTTCCCTCTAAAGACAACTTGGAAAACACAGTGCTAGTTGACAATCGGGCCAGCTCACCTTGGTGGCAAGCTCTAAAAATTCCTCCACATACCATTCCAATGGCCGTGCAGGGAAGGAGATTGCGGTAGACGCAGAGAATCAAATTATATATATTTTTAATGATGAACAGGAATAAAACTCAGGAACACATCGAAACATAAAACGGTCTGACAACATTATAACATTGATCACCAATAAAAGCAAGAACTAAACAGACAGAGTATACAAGTAGGAACTTCTAAATAGGATAAAACAAGTGGAGAACACGAAACCAAAACGGAAAGACATGAAAAAAACGAAACTAACACAGACAGAACGTAACATTGACAGTCTTTAATCTATAAGTTTGTCAATCCTTCCAAACAAGCAATATGCGTTTGCAGTCTCTCAACTTGTCAGAATAAAGCAGTTTGTTTGAGCCCATCAATAGCAGTGGAGGGGATGAGAGAGGAGTGAACTTTATTTTATGGCTGTAACACATTATTCAATTTCAAATTGGCTCATTCGTATGCTTAATGAATCAGAGGATTTAATGGAAGTTCAGATTCTTGTTTTTGCACATGTGCATACCTTTATCTGCATAAAAAATGCAGTTTGTCTGATGCAGTTCAGGTGTAAAGCATAAACAAATTTTGATAATGCAAAGCCTCTTAGTCACTAAGTCATCTTCGCCAAATATCCCAGTGTTTGTTTTGGTTGCTCAGCAGGGGGTTCAGTTCTGGGCGCAGAATCAGATCGTGAGATTTAGGGTTTACAGGAATGTCCGGATCTATATGTTTGCGTGCATGCATGCATTTGTGGTTTTGGCTGTTGTTCAGCATGTTGTTGCTGAGATTTGTGGCCCACCGAGCTTGTGAATCAGTGGGAAGGTATGGGAAGACACTCTCCTGCTGTGTTCCATTCTGGCATTTATTCAGGTTCCCCACCTTTGTTGTCTTTCTTTTCCTAGCTGTTCTTCTCCTTTCCCATCTGATAAATTATCCAATAAGTAATGTATGTTAACCGCAAGTTTGACAATCCATGATTCATTGCACTTTTTCTCATGTCACAATTCATGACAGGCCAGGAACGGCCAAATTCTGTTTGACATCAGCCTGTTAGATGAAGCAGACCACATCTCCTCAGTGTTCCTCATTGTTTTGAGACGTTTCTACTGTATCCAAGTATAAGAGTGTCCGTTTGTTTTCATGTTGGTTCATGTTTCTTAAAACATGTTAGTCACAATATGTATATTTAGATTCGAGTCTGACTTTTTATGCACTTTTGCATAAATTACCATACCCAGACGATAAAACGAGCGTCATTGTTGTTCTGCACCCTCTTTGGTTCTTACCTCAATGTTATGGACCCACGATTGTAGTACAAGTGAAATCCAAGCAAAGGTCTCAACTGTGGCTAGCAGTTAATATCAGAGTAATTTAAGCAGGCAAAGTGTGTTTACCTCACTGTAAAAGCGGCCTACCTCAGGCTGTCAGCCCAACTACTTCCCACATCCTGATCTGTCAGTACTTTTCTCTACTTTCAACCAACTTCTAACCTCTTGCTAAAATTAGAATATGAGTGGTCAAATAGCAAAGGAAAACATTTACCAAAGCATTTGGTTTGACCCAGACATTTAGCGCTTTGTAGCACACAGCTTTGTTAAGGGTTGATGGCACATGGAGGGAAGATGACCTCACGTGTGCTCAAGGAGACAAAACGTGCATGCCTGAGTGAGACCACCATACCTCTGTCTGGACACTGGGAGAGGGAGAGATTTGTACTGATAAGATATTCTTGAAAATTTGATTTGGAACTGGCCTGGAGCAAAACTTCAGCTGCCATTGAGATAAATGGCAATGCTAATGCTAATGTTTTATCCAGCCATTATGAATTCCTTTCTTGGACAAGTACGCATTTTCAAACCGGTTTCTACAAAGCTGATTGGTTGAGGAAGAATGTGGTTGAACTGATTAGTGGAGAAGGCAGAACATTAGCATCTTATGTAACCAAAACAACACTTACGCTGTGTTTGCTGCTCTTCATTTTGCATGCGTTGAAATTAGACCACCCGGGCTTACTCCAGTTTTACCAGCTGTTCTGCGAATAAACATAAAATGTTAAAAATAATAGAGATGATGAAGTGTTGGATTTGTTATTATTGGATGCTGTTGCCAAGCACATGCTGATTCCCAATTGGCCACGGTCTGACTGACACGTCCTCCTGCTTCGTCCCAGATAGTGATACATTTGGTCTGTTTGGAGCTTCTGTCCCAGCGGACCTCCGCTCTGAGCATGGACTGATGAATCGCATGTCACGGATAGACGTTAGGGAATGGAGAAAGTGAAAGATAGAGACAGAAACTGCTCGGATCTCTCAGCCTAATAAGGAGTGATATTAACCATATGACTCCGTCTGGAGTCTTAGAGTCTGAATACTGATAATAATTCCACGAAAGCCATGATAATTGGGTCTTCTTAGTTGTTGAGTTCCACGAAACATGACAATAAGAGAATTGAATAAATAAATTCAATTTAACGCAGAGATATTTAGAAAAATTTTGGCAACCAGACAGTTGACTTCCATGAAAAAGTCAATGGCTATACTGAGTGTGAGTAAAGTTAAACTGAATTTTTATTTTTGAGTGAGCTATCACTTTAACAACAACGTTATTGTTGTCTCGATATTAAATTATATATTTTTTTAAATCCAGATTTAGAATATTAGTGATGGTACGGGGATTCAAAACTCATCTTTTTAATTTTGTGAGAACAATGGTAAATCCACAACACACTGATCATTAAAATTCAGATAAAACTACAATATTTACCAGTTTTAGCACCACTTGGTGGACATTAAAACACGCCGCATGTAATGGTTCACAAGATGCTTGTATACGCACATTTTTAGGATCAGGTAGTTAATATTGCACAAAAATCGTCTTTTTTTGTGCAATATTTGGAGATTTTGGAGATACATGATGTAACAATGGAAATCAAAGTGTACTGAAAAATGATGAATACCACAAAACGTGCAAGCATGAATAAGAACAACACAACCAAAGCTTTCTTGGGTTTTTTCCCATTCACATTCTCATTGGTTGAGCTCTTCTTACTGTGAGATGGATGACTGCTCAACTGATTTGCATTAGCAGGATAAATAACCAAAAAATGTTCATTTTCACAGTCTGCTGATTCTCCATCTTTGGCCTTTAATTCAGATCCACAAACAGAGAAATCTCCATCTCTGGCTGTAGAAAGAGCGACTCTCCTCCAATCCCGCTTTGAGGATCAGTGAGCTTCGACAAGGTCTGTTTAAGAAAAGCATAATCTCATGGTTTACAGTACCTCATAAGGCCAAAGAAGTGGAAATGTGTGACAGTTGTATTTCGGATAAAGACTGCTGCCCATTTTCATATATTAGCCTTCTCTAAGCCCTTTGGTGTCCTTTGATTGTGCACTGTTGAGATGATAGATCATCCCTCGCTTTATTTTCATCTCTTGATTTGACGTTAAAGCCTTTGGGACTCAGTACGCCATGTGCAGTGCAGTGAAAGACAAGCTCTGGCTCAGTAAAAATGCTGCGTCTCTTAAAATATATTCCATTATTCAATGCCTCATAGACATTTGAGAAGCTAGTTTATGTGCAGAGATATATGTGTTGCCACAGATACTCTGTTGCACCTGCTTGAGCTCATCTTTTGTGGTTAAAGCTCAGGTCTATTTTTATGTGTTTGGTTAAGCTATTTTGGACATGAATGTATTTTATGGTATGAGGTGAATGAATACTTGGCTGGCCACTGTGTTGGGTGCCTGACAAAGGTAGGGCTGGACGGCAGGAGCTTCATCACTGTCATGTGGATTAATGGCTTTGTCTTTGTCATGTTGAGCCATGATGAAATGCGATCAATAATTAGAGTATGTATTTGTGGTTGCTGCTGAAATATATAGTGTGTTTAATGAAGAGTAAGATGCAGTTGCAACAAGAGTTGCCCAGAGGAACCTTTTACTGCTCAGAGGTGACTTAAGTTTAGATGTTTCTCCTTACATTTTATAGGGTATATATAAAAATAGTCGCAAATAATGACTTGTTGTAAAGTGAATGTAGATAGCAGCTTGTATCCTCTGGTCTTGAAAGAGAAATTTTGAGAACTTTGAAGTTTTGCAATATTGAGATCCTCCTCGGCTCCTCCTTAATTCATTTGAACACTGTTACTAATCTCTGTCTATAAATATGGCTTTGGTATTTAAAATAAATTGTGGCAAATAGTTTTGAATGAGTTGAATGCATCAGGTTTTCCACCTTTTTTGTTTACTTTTCATAGTTTAACAGTTTAATTAAATAGCTGAGAATAGTACACTCAAAAATGAAAAATCTGTCATCATTTACTCACGCTCAAGTAGTTCCAAACCTGTGTGAATTTCTTTGTTCTGCCGAACACAAAGGGAGATGTTTAGAAAAAAAAAAGTTTATAACCAGGCTGTTTTTGTCATCACTGACTTCCATGGTAGGAAAAAAAATACAATGGAAGTCAATGGTGACCCAAAACTGCCTGGTTACAAACTTTTTTTCTAAATATCTTCCTTTGTGTTCAGCAGAAAAAAAGAATTCATCTACACAGTAAAAACTAAAGGTTCATCAAATATCCTTCTGAGTACTCGAGGAACTTCAAAATGTATTTTAAGTGCCTCAAAGCT